>JAQHUG010000122.1:4396809-4429800 GCA_028555095.1 Dicrostonyx torquatus
GGGAATAAAATGGAGATACAGAGATGAGAAGAGAAATGGAAGAGCAAAATTAATTGTTAGAATAAACATAGCAGCCACGGTGGCCCATGCTTTTAATCCCAGCTCTGGGAAGGGAAACACAAGCAGATTTCTGTTAGTTCAAGGCCAACCTGGTCACATAGTGAGTTCCAGGCTTTCCAGGGATATCTAGTGAGTCCTTGTCTTCAACAAGAAGAGTAGCATAAATCAACAAGCTTGAAAGCAAAACAAAACAAATAAACAAGCAAAACATGGAGAAAAGCTGACTAGGCAGAAGGTGATTCTTGAATCAAGCAAATTGACAAACCTAGTTGAGAGAGACCCCTCAAAAAAGGCACGAATTGCCAGTAACAACAAAAGAAGACTCTACTGCACAGCTCTTTGCCACTAAAAGGATCATAAGGAAGTTCTGTGACCAACTGTGTCCATGTACATTCAAGGACTCAGATGAGATGGACCAGCTATTTAATAACCACAAGCAATCAGACTCGCGTAGGATAAAATAGCCTGAAGAGTTCTCTGATACATGGACTTGAATTTACAAGTGGAAACTACAAAAGCCCAGATCCAGATGGTTTAATTGATGAATTCTGAATTCTGCCAAATATTGAAGGAAGAGATACCTCCCTCATTATGTAGTCCTGTGTGGAAAGTAAAAGAAGGAGAAATACATTCCAGCTGACTTTATGAGGGCAGCATTATCCTCTGGACAAACAAGAAAATAAGCTGGGGACCATGTCCCTTGTGAACGCAGATAGAACATTCCTCAAGAAAACACTGGAGTTAGGTGTGGTGGCGCATACCTCTAATCCCAACACTTAAGAGGCAGAGGCAATCAGATCTCTGTGAGTTTGAGGCTAGCCTGGTCTTCATAGTAAATTCCAGGACAGTTAGAGCTACATAGAGAATCCCTGTCTCAAAAAAAAAAAAAGGAAACATTGGTAATCCAGTTGGTTGGGCACACACCTGTAACCTCAGCTCCCAGGAGCTGAGAGAAGAGGGTTATGAGTGTGAGACCTACCTGAACTACGTAGTGAGACCTTGTGTGGTCTTCAAACAAAACTAAGGAAATACACAGCACTGGTATTTCTCCCCTGCCTGCTTTGAGTGTGGGGGAGGGGCTGTGGTAAAGTCAAATCAAGTAGAATTTGTCTAAGGAATGCAAGGCTATGTAGCATTTGAAAATCACTGAGTACAATCCACTGCTTAGAAACCCCACATAATAATGCAACTGGTACAAAAAAAGAGTGTAATGAAATTGAACAATTTTTCATGAAATATAAAGCAGTGCTTAACTCAAAATAGACCATAAATTGAAATGGAAAATACATAAAACCCTAAGAGAAAATGTTATGATCTTAGGTCTAACACCAAAAGTATAAGCCAAAGGAAAGGGAGGGGGAGATAGAAGAAAGAGGGAGAGGAAGAGGGAAGGTGGGAAGACAGGAGGGGAGTAGAGGAGAGGGGAGAGAAGAGAGGAGAGGAGAAAAGAAATATATGGTTTGGAGAAAATGTTGGCAAATCCCATATTTTCCAAATAACTTATACCCAGAATGTAACTTAGCATAGAGAAACAAGCAATGCAGATAAGTCAAACAGGAGAGGGCTGGCAGGGTGGCTCAGAGAGTAAGAGTTCCTGCCCACAAGCCTGGTGACCTGAGTTTGATCTCTGGAACCTACCTACAGGAGGCAGGAAAGAACTCACCCTGAAGGGTTGGCCTTTGACCTCCACATGCACATGCGTGCACACATACATTACACAGCGATGAGAAGGCAAAGACATGAGCAATGCTTCAGCAGAAGAAGAGAAACAGAGGGCTGAAGAAGCGGTTCATTTGGGTAAGCGTGCTCAGTTAGCTCTGCAAGCATTCGGACCTGAGTTAGGCTCCTCAGCCCTCACATAAACACTGAGCATGGCTGCCAGTGCCCTGGAGGGTGGGAATGAGGCTGGGTGAACTCCCTGGTTAGTCAGCCTAGCCAGAACAGTGGGCTTCAGGCTCAGTGAGAGCCCTTGTCTCAAGATGATGAGGAAGAGAAAAATAGAAGACAGCCAGTCCTGCTCTGGCTTCCGCATGCGTGCATGTGTGTGTGTGTGTGTGTGTGTGTGTGTGTGTGAGTGATATCATTTTGCAATATGGAAATATAAGTGAAGACCCCAATAAAGCACCACTGTGCATTTCCTAGGAGAGCTGGGATTAAGAACCGACAGTACTAAATCCCTGGAGGACAGGGACCACTGGCTCATTTGTACGTTGCTGGTGGGAAGGTAAAATGGCCACTCTGGAGAAAGGGTTGACATTTGCTTCTCTCAGGTCCAACTCTCCTGCCCCTGTATTGTTTACTTCGGAGGAGTGAAACTGACACTTAAGCGGTTATGTTCAGTTTATAATCCATAATGACTCTCTGGAGACCACATGAATGTCCTTCAGCGGGTAGATAAGCCAGCTGTGTTGCTCTTAGAGCAGAAAAGTCCTTGGCAGCAAGAGGATCAAGACACGGACTCAACTCAGATGACTCTGAAGAGCAATGCGCCAGGCAGAAGAAGCCAAGTTCAAAAAGTGGAAATCACTCAGCGATCATGACTGCCTGCTGCTCTTCCAGAGGACCCAAGTTCTGTTCCCAACACCCACGTCAGGCGGCTCACAACTACCTGTAATTCTAGCTCCAGATCTGAGTTCCTCTTCTGGCATCTAAAGGCATATGCCACAGAATCATACGCATAAATTTTTAGAAATTAATGTTTTAATTTTTGATTAAAATATATCTATATATCTCATTCATCTCAATCCTCCAACCCCTCCTATGTCCTCTACTATCTTCCCTCTCAAATCCACGGCCTCCTTTTCTTTAATTATTATTTATTATACTCATACACACACGTTAAACACACAAATACAAATACAACCTGCTGGGTCTGTTTACTGTTTCCTGTATTATATGATTTCAGGGATGACTACTTAGTATTGAATAACTAATTAAGTAGCTTATCCCTGAGAAAGACCTCTCTCAACAGTTGTTAAATACCTTAGGCTCTTCATCTAGTGGTGGGGTCACATCCCTCCCCCATCTACATCGGCATGCCAACTGGTGGTACTCTGATTGCTCAGGTCTTGTTTAGGAAGTTGTGTGCTGAGTTTTATGGGTGTAGCTTCCCTGTCGTAGCTAGTAGGCACAGTCTCACAGGAGACTTCCTGGTACTCTGACTCCTAAAACCTTTATAACACCCCTCCCTTTCTGCATTGTTCCCTGGGCCTTAAGTGTAGGGGTTGTGATATACATGGCGCAATTTGGGTTGCACACCCCATGGTCAGTTTCTCCAGTTGTGGTTTTCTGTAAAGGTCTCTCTCCAGCATAAAAAGCAGCTTCTTTGTTGAGAGGGGTTGGGAGCAACACTTATCTGTGGCTATAAGAATAGATACCTAGAATGCAGTTAGAAATCACACTGGTTTAGGGAAGTATAGGTAGTGGGTTCTCCTGTAAGATTTATGATGTCACTAGCCATGTGTAGTTGGCTAGGTCTCCAACACCAGCCGTAGTCTCCCTCCTACTGAGCATAAAGTAGCACGCTGTGTGCCAGTGTTTGTTATTGAAAAGTACAATGTAAGTTCTTCAACTTACAATGGGGTTCCAGTTCAGTAAACTCTGGTAAGGTGGAAATCCTGAAGGTCAAAATGCCTGCAGCATACTGGACCTACAGGAAGAGCAACAGTTGCTTCCCCTTGTGGCTGACAGAACTCTGGCTCACAGCCACATCACAACGTAGGCTCTTGCCACATGCCACTAGCTAGGAAAATGTTGGCATCCAAAGCTCAAAGTCCAGTTTCTGGTGAGTGTGCATCATTGTCACACCATTGTAAGGGGAAAGCCACACCGGGCCATCAGAAGTTAGGGACCATCAATGTAGTGGTAGAGAGGAGAACAGGGCTTGTCAGGTGATAGAGCATGGGGCAGATTGGGGAGTGTGGGGTCAAAATGTTCATGCTAAACACGTGGTGAAGTATATGGAGCTCTGCCCCCAAAGTCTCTTACTTTATGTTACTTTCAAGATTGCAATTGTGAAAGAATTCTTATCATCAGAATTCCCTTACTGTGGTGGTTTGAATAAAGTGGCCCCATAGCTTCATATAGTCGAATGCTTAGTCACCGAAGTGTAGACCTCTTTGATAGGATTAGAAGGATTAGGTGTGGCATCGTTGAAGGACAATAGGTCACTGGCCTTGGGCTCTGAGGTTTTAAATAGCCCACACCGGGGGCCCCCAGTGTTTTTCTTTTGGTCTGTGGATCAGAATGTATCTCTCCACCATGCTGCACACCGTGATGATCATGGGTGAAACATCCGAAAATCATAAGCGAGACCCAGTAAAATGCTTTCTTTCATAAGAGTTGCCGTGGTTGTGACGTCTTTTCACAGCAATGGAACAGTGACTAAGGCCCTTCCCTCAGCAAATGAGACTGGACAGGGACTCCATCATTTAGAAACCCCTGAAGCCTGGAGCCCTGATGGCAGGAGTTAGGGCTGACACTGGAGAATAACAAATAGCAGTAACCCTGGAGAATAACCCTGGAGTGGTCGTTGCATGGGGCTTCCCTTAATCCTTCCTGTGTCGGCTCACTGCCACACAGTTGCATCCTTCCTGCCTCTTCCTGGTGCTCTCACCAGTTTCTGGTCATAGACTCCATCAACACCTTGCCTCCAACTCATCCAAATGTTCTTCCAACATGGTTGGATCTCATCTTATGGTTTGGAAGATTCTCAAAGCTGGTTCTGCACCAGAAAATAGACGAGCGAGGGACAGAGTCCAGTTTGGTCTGTCTGGGATGAGGCCAGCCTGGTAAACCTCATAAGCTCTTTGGTGGGGAGTAAGCCCAAGGTGGAACCACAGATTCCTCCTGCTCTTTTGCAGGAGTCCAGGGTACTGGTCCTCAGCTCATCTCACTGAGTTTCATCTGGAATGTGTCCAGGGCTCTTCTCAAAGGCCTTGGCCAGTAATTTGGCACAGCCCTGGTAGAAGGGTCAGATCCTGTGGCTCTGCCCCACATGACTTGAAGTATCCTTCAAAGAAAAAGTATTCTGAATTCATAGTGAATTCTGAATTCACTTAGCACCTTGCAGATGAGCACCTAAAGAAGCTGTACCACTTTGTTAATGATGCTTGCACCAGTGGTAACAGACTCAGGTGGGGATAATTGGAGGCAGGGGCTCTGGAGGCAGAGGGCACCAACAAGGCTGGACCACCATGGACTCTTCTTCCTTCACCCTCTTTTTGCCTGCCAGGCTTCTGATACTCTGGAGGTGGCCTTATCAACCAAACATCGCCACTGACTGTCTCAACCCAGTGGTTGTGGGCATGTCATTAGACTTAAACTTCCCATGGCTGTGACATGGTCTATGTACCTACCACTTCCTGTTCGCACACCTCTCCACACACACCCTTTGTCCTTCTGAGCCCTCTCTAGTGCACTGGGCCCTCTTCCCTTAACTATCTGAGCGCTTGCCTGAAGGCTCTTGAAACTGAAGAATCAAGAAAGTGATGGTCTCCACTCAAGGGCGTGGACCAGAGTACAATCTTGACAGAAGGATTTTCAAACCTCGGGGATACCTCAAATGCCTGGAACAGTCTGAAGGTACTGGCCTCTAGTTGGGGTATCAGAGTAGAAGGCTTGGGGACACTACTGGTGACCAGAGCCTTTTCAGAATTGGTTGGTTGTTGTTGGAGCTTGTGTGGGATGGAATATTTTCGGAACATTCCTGGTCACTGGCAGTAAAGGAGTTGGTTGATAGGATGCTGAGCTCTCCACTTAGGTTCTTCGTTGGAGGGTCCGATGGTCATTTCAAAATGTCATGTCTTCATATCAGCTTGGGAGTGGATTAGTATGTCCTTCAACTGTTGGTGAATTTTCTCCACCAGCTGCTTCTGCTTCTTTCTGTGTCTTTGGGTCCTTTTAAATGTCCCCAGAGGAGTCTTCTGCTTCTGTTCAGAAGCCTCACCCTAGTCCTTCTCAAGATCATGGTTCCTTGAGCAAACTGGGTACTAGGGCAAACTCTCCTACTGAGCTCAGCTGGAAAGGGAGGGTCATCCACTTCAGACACAAATCACAGCTGAATAGTGGTCAGGGTTTCCATCGCCCCCTGGCATTTGAAACGCAGCTCACCAGATGGTGGAGGGCTGTTCCATTCAGGAGACAGGTAGCCAAACCCACCCCAGAACCTGATGACTCCATTCTGGGCGATGGTGAGAGCCTTCCCATGATGTGCCAGGTTTTCCCCCATTGCCTGAAGCAGGTGCCCAACTCTTCTTGGCATCCTCAAAAACCTGCTTATTATGTGTATGCTGTGGGACCAGATGGTGCCCATCGGAGACCTAAACAACTCATGTGCCATGCTTCCCTCCAGCCATGGGCTAGCTTTCTTGCACATCTTGATGAAGTGGCTACAGCTGTAAAAGATAAATGGTCCACCTAGGGTTGAGTATTCAACGTTCCCCCCCGAAAACAAAAATCAGCTCCTTGTGTTTTTTGAGGGCTCACCACTTGGCATCCTTGATCCTTTCCTTGATGCCCTCTTTTCCGCACAGGGTAATAGCTATATTCTGAACCTGCCACAGAATCACCCTGGAGTCCCATGTGAGGTCTCCACACATAGAAACTTCTAATGCTTGAGCTTTTGCTCACTGCCTTCTGAGACAACCTGTGACAGTATTTACACTGCTTTCTTCTATTCCTATCCGTCCTGCTTCTGAGATGGCCTAACATGGACTTGTACAAAGCAGGCTAGTCAAGGAGGGCCTCTTATATCCATGGGTGAGTTTCGTGTGGGGATCGGTCTCAGACCTGGCAGGATATGTACAGCTGTGCTAATCTGGCTTAGCGCCCTCTATAAAGGCCAAGACCTATCTGGATACTTTTGGGGTTGGAGGTTATGTTCTGTAACATTCATATGCTTGAGATTAAAGATGCCAACAGTGCTCTCTGTAACAGGAATCTTTCTTCCTGTCAGGCAGCCCTGTCTTACTGCCACCCCGCTGGTGATCCTGGAACCCCTAGATTCTTTGGCTGTATGATCTAAGGCGAATCACAGATGTTCTCGGGAAGCCCCCCATACTGGGTCATCACGTCCTCCACAGTGCAGAAGACAGACTATTTAAAAATGAACTTTGCCTCAGTGGCAAATTCCTCCAACAGATTCCTGTGTCCAAACATCCCAGATATACAATAGAACTGGTTTCATCAATGCCATCTTCCTCATGAACGAGCTGAGATGGAAAGAAGCTACTCATGGTGTTTTCCTTCCCAGTGAAGAGGGTAAAATCCTTCCCAATGTACGCTGAATCTCATTTTAAACCCATCCCTATACTGCCCAAGCTGGGTAGGTTTGATTGGTTTCCCAAACTGGATCACACTGGCAACCCTCCCCAAGACATTTCTGCTCCAATCTAAAAAGGAAAATATAAATCCTTCTCAGAGTCACATGTCAAGACTTGTTTATCTTTTTGCCTCTTCCTCATTATGTGATGGAATGATATTATTTCCTGTTTCTAATTGTAAGATCTGAGGGAGCCTTATATCTCTCGCACCAGAATCCTAAGATGAGTCTCAGTGCATTTTGCTTTGTTATATATAAAAAAAATGGCTACATTAGAGTCTTTAAGAAAAGAGGTTCCTTTGGCTTACAGTCCCTGAAGTCTGATAATATGATGCTAACATTAGCTTCTGGTGAGGAGTTCATGGTGGGTAACTGAGCATGTGTGAGAGTGGGGGCATTGTAGCACAAATAATAAAAACCTAGAGACAGATAATGGGGTTTAACCTGAAGATCAGAAAAGCAAGCAGCCCAGCCACTAGAGAGCTCTTATGTCTATGAAATCTTCAGATGGAAAGAGGATGAGTTTCTGTCTCATCCCATCTTATATTCCTCTCTAGTGCTGGGATTAAAGGTGTGCACCACAACCGCCCAGCCTCTATAGCTAACTAGCGTGGCTGCTGGGATTAGAGGTGTGCACCACCACTGCCTTAATGGCCGACTAGTGTGGCTGCTTTGCACTGACCTTCAGGCAAGCTTTATTTATTAAAACAAATAAAATACCACCACAGGGAAGGACAAGAGTAAATTAAGAAAACAAACTTGCTGCATAGCAACCGACCCATTTGGTAGCTAACCCACTCCCGTCAGGCATTAATCTTAATTTTTTTCTCAGGGTGATGGCCTAATACTCTCCCGTTAGTCCCCACCTCCTAAGGATGCCACCACCTCTCCATACTGTTCTACCAAGATTCTTGCTATTAAGTGTCCTCCCTTGGGGGCTCAGAATGAGAGAAGCGTCCCCTGCCTCGTTGCCATAGCAGGAAACAGCAGTTCCGAATGGACATTCAAGTCTCTAACTGGGAACAGACCCCTGTTATTCGTACCTACATTTCCGTGCCCTGGCTTCCAGGGCAGAGAAAGGCAATCCTAAGTCTGTCTAAAAGAGAACACGGAAATATTATAATGTAACAGCAATACACTTGCCCACAGGTGACCGCAGATGACCACAGCCACGGAAATGCTACCCCTTAAGGAGCTGGGACTGGAGTCACACTCTACTCCGTCTTCTATAATATCCAGTCCCAAAGGGGAACGCAGACTGTCTGAAAGGCTGTCTTCTGTAAGGCGTGTGCTTCATTCCTGTGCTCTGAATGAAACACAAGCCATCAGCATTAGTCACCTCAGCTCTGGGCTCCCGGAACACGGGGTATGTGGCTTCTTAGCAGATGATGCCACATGGCCTTGGGGAGATGCAGAAAGAGGCAGACATGCGCTGGGCTTTACCCATAGATGCCTATGCCAGCCTGCATTGCCACTGACCCCACTGTGTGACGGCGACGAGTTACACGGTCTCTCGGTGCTTTGGCTTCTTCACTGGGAAAATGAATAAGGATAGCACCTACCTAATAGGGTCATTGTAAGCATGAAAACCTCAGCATGGCCATGTGCCTCTTACTGACAGAAATAGGCTCTGGGAAATGAATCATTTGGTGATTTTGTTATCTCTGCAGGCATCATAGACTATACCATGTACAAACTCAGAGGGCATGTCCTTCTGCACACCTAGGCTGTTGATATAGATACAGATATAGATGTAGAGATAGAGATATCTATGTCATATATATATATATATACATATGACATATACATGTATGGCATATGTACATATGTGTGTGCCATATCCTACTGCTCTTAGAACTGCTATAAACAAAATGCTATGAGGTTGAATCAAGCACAAGAGAAAATGATGCCTTCAAGAAACCTAATAAGCAGATGTATGACATTGTTGCTACTGATGGAACCTGTGCCCTGTTTTCTGTCAACATGTTTTCAGAAGCAGGCATATATACCTCTATGACGATTTAAAATGCAGCTAATACACAAACCGGTAACATTGCAATTTTTTCATAAATATTAGTTCCTACACATGGTTGTTTGTGCTGGACTTTTAGATGCCTGAGTGCACAGTAGGCTTGTTTACACCAGTGTTGTCAGAATCACATGAGCAACGGATTGAACTGTGTCGTTGTAAGATCAATGGACAACTACAATTTTTCTGCTCTGTGAAACTTTGTGCCTGGTATCACGTGTGTGATCTGTTGTTAGTGGAAACCTTATGCGGCATGCAACTGTATGTCAAGAACTACATAGCACCTCTTAAGTCATAAGTACCCAACAAATGAGGCCTATGGAACCAGACTCAAGCTCCTCAAGATGTCTAATGATGTACATTTCACAAAAAGTATCCTGAGAACTTCATTCCAAAGCCAAAGACTGGTTCCTGAGGGTATGTGTCAACACAGAGGCATATTCTTTATCCTCTAATCTGCTGTCTCTGTCATCTCTGTGTCTCTCTCCCCCCATAAGACAACACAGTTGTTATAAGGCTTAACTGAATAGTTCTTCCTAAAGACATATGAATGGCCATAAAACATACAAAGAGATTTTCAGTGCCGCCACTCATTAGAAAAGGCAACTCCAAACTGCAATAAAATCACACTTCAGTGGTAAAAATTGACAGTCCCAAGTGTCAGCAAAGATGGCGGCAAGTGGGACTCTTATTTGTTCCCGATAGAAACGAAGCACTGCTATACTCAACTTCATGTGACAATATTGTGGTATCTCAGCTAAGCACCTATTTGTCATACGGCCGACAGTTTTATGCCTCTGCATTTGCCCAAGAGAATGAATCCCTACAGCTGCTTAAAGGCATGTAGATGAATGTTCAGAGTGCGTTGTTTAGAGTTTGTTGTTTCTGTTGCATTGGGATGGGGAGTTAGGGGGCATATATGTGTGTAAGCATGCTTGCATGTGTGCACATCCTTGTGGAGGCCAGACATTGATATTAGGTGCCTTCTTTGACTACTCTTCACCCTGTTATTGAGACAGAATCTCTCACTTGAACACAGAGCTTGTCAATAGGCTACTCCACTTACCATCTTGTTCCAAGGATCCCCTGTCTCCACCTCCTGAGTCTGGGATTGTAGAGAAACTGTCAAGCCTTCCAGTCCTCACACTTGTACAGCCATTCTTTGCCCACTAAGCCATCTCTACAGTCCTGTTTGTTTGTTTGGGGTTAATTTGTTTTGTTTGATGTTTTGAGATAGCTTCTTGCTATGAATCATAGGCCAGCCTGAAACTCATAGTCATCTAACTCCAGCATCCTGAGTACTGAGATTATAGGTGTGTGCTATTATGCCTGCTAGTTTTCTTTTATTATTGTTGTTGTTACATTTATTTTTATACCACTGCTGGTGGGAGTGCAAACTTGTACAGTCACTTTGAAATCAGTATGGCAATTTCTCAGAAAATTGGGAATTAATCTACCTCAAGACCCAACAATACCACTCTTGGGCATGTACCCAAATGATGCTCAATCATGCCACAAGGACACTTGATCAACTATGTTTATAGCAGTATTATTCAAAATAAACAGAACCTGGAAACAACATAGATGCTTCTCAACCAAATAATGGATAAAGAAAAAATATGAAACATTTACACAATGGAGTATTACTCAGCGGTTAAAAAAAAAGCAATGACAGCATCTATTTTTATGGTGTATGTATGTGGGTGTGCACATATGTGGAGGTCAGAGGACAACTTGTAGTAGTCACCTCTTCCATTTTACCATGTGGGTCCTGAGGATCAAACTCAGGTAACCAGGCGTGGCAGCAAGTGTCTTTCCCCACGGAGCTACCTCTACACTCCCACTTCATGATACCCTCAAACTGGACACATCCAAGCACAGCGTATCCACACAAAGCAATACTAGAGAGCAGAAGTAGAGCTGTCAGTCTGTGTAGCCATGTGCAGGAGTCCCAAAAGGTATGCTAAATGAAGGCCCAAGACTTATCATTCCATTAACACAAATCTCGAGAAAATGCAAAACTAAGTGGCTGCTGTTGGGGAAAAACAAAAAGAAGCTGGGGGAAAAAAATCTTTTGAGATGAAGCAGTTGTCTCTCTTGTGTTGGTGGCAGTCAACAATTACAAAGACTCGTTAAATTGTGTGCTCTACATGGACACATTTCATGGCATGCAGATAATGCTTTCAAAAATCCCGGAGGCCAAGTGTCCCAGTGTCATCCAACCTGTTGTCCCAGATCCGTAGTCTAAGCAGTGCTCATTACTGGAAACAAGGTCATCCCAGGCTCTTGGCTTCCTCTTGCCTCCGAGCTGCAGATCCAGCTGACATTGACCGATTTCCAGGGTGCACCGCGGTGCATCCCAGGCGGAGGCCAATGGAAACAAGCTTGTGTTCCTGTCACTAACGATAAGAGCCTCCATCGGATTCTCTGCCAGGCCGTGTTCATCGTCATTACACCCATTGAAGATGAGAGCAGAGCAATAATGAGCCGGGTGTTATCAGCTCACAAATAATTTATAACGGGCAAACTAGGACAAGAGCAGAGCTTTTTTTGGCTGAGGAGGTTGCATGTCACTCTTTAAAATCTAGGCTAAAAATGATTTATAACACATAGCCACTCAGCAAGTGAAAGCGTCTCTTTCTTCTGTCTCATGCATTTGAACACTTGGCCTTTTACTCTGAGAGAGCAATGAAGAGCCGCCACATTTCACCACGCTGACCACTGATCTGTGACAAGAAGACAGTGGCTTAGTCAGAAATGAGACCTTTGCAGAAATCCCTTAATCCCAAAACCAAGACCAGGCAAGAAGGAAGGAGACATCAGAGGGAGAAAGGACCCCATAGAAAAGCCTAGAGATCTTACATTTGAGTTGAGCTTTGGAGAGTTGCTAAGATGTGGTCAGGAAACAGCCCTACCTGAGACAGAATCAGGGGAACTGGACTGTGCCTGTGTTTTTGAAATGATATGGACTTTTAAGGCAAACAAAGTGGCTAAACTATGGTGGCATCCGGGGAAAGGGTATTTGAGGTGTGTTCTTATGTTTCCGTGGGCTCTTCGGGGAAATGGTACTAATACCTGTAGGTGTTAATGCCTGCCCCAAGAGAAATGAGCCACCAGCCACCAGACTCTTCTGTCCTAACCATACATTCGTCAATAGCCTCCTAATAACAGGATTAACTCCCCTGGGAACTGTGCCCCTCAGATCCTGAAGTACTTGGAACAGTAGGCAGACCACATGTAGGGGTTTCCATTCCCGTCAGTGAGCTGGCTCTCTGTTAAAAGTTCACCTTGGGTATACTTGGGAGGGGTGGGGCAGCTTTCCCAGCCATGTATCACCTCAGAATCAGTTAAATCCTTTTGTTTTATTCATTTTTAATGTGCATGGCCTTTTGTGTGCATATATGTCTGTGTACCAGTTTTGTGCCTGGTGCCCACGGAGGCCAGGAGAGGATATCAGATCTTCTAAAACTGGAGGTGTTACAGCTGGTTGTGAGTTACCATGTAGGTGCTGGGAATCAAACCTGAATCCTTTGGAAGGAAAAAAAAAAACAAAACAGCGCTCTGAATGGCTGAGCCTTCTCTCTAGTGCCATAGGCTGATTGTTGATGAGGAAACTCTGGTGTGCCTTTGAGGCTCAAGACTCCACCATAGTGCTGCTTCCTAAGCTTTTGGAGGAGGTAGTCCCTCTACCATGTGTTCCTTACTTCTCTTGTTAGGACAGCCCCAAACCCAGATTTTCTGTTTTGATTCCTTCAAAGCCTGGGGTTCCTCAGAGGCCCTCAACCTGGGTAGCCTTGCTTTCATCTCTTCTACAAACATCCAGTGTAGAATGTCCTTTTGATAGTAGACTTCATCTTGTAGACTAACAACCACAGAAAAAAAATGGGTGGGAGGTATAGAGGTTTCCCATATAGTCCCTGTCCCCTATCCACATGAATCTCCTTGCTGTACATGCCCTCCAGATGAGTGGTAGGCATACCTGTTACCTGTTGGCATGTCTTGATATCCTATGTTTTACATTAAGGCTCCTTCTTGGTGCTGCATATTCTATGTGTTTGCGGAAGTATGGTGCCGTATGCCTGCCATGGTAGGATCAGACACAGCTGTGTCACTGCCCCCAAAACCCTCTGTGCTGTGCCCACACATCCCTCACCGTGAGCCTTGGTGAGTCATGATTGCTCTACCACCTCTGGCATTTCACCTTTTCCAGAATGTCGTGTAGTTGGAGTCACACAATATCTGGCTTTAGCACCCCAGTTTCTTTGATTTAGGAACATACGTCTGAGTTTCTTCTATGTCAGGTTGAAGAATGAGTGTTCTATTTTCCACCGCTCACCAACCACTTGACAAACAGGACAGCAGTGTCTGTCTTATATCACCCTGAATCTGTGCAACTCACAGACTGTGCCGAGACAGCCTTACCCCTCCAACAGAATGGTGGTTCTTGGGGCAAGGGCCAGGACATGTGTGTGAGTGGTACAGCCAGAAAACCCAGCCACACCTCATGACTTGGCATGAGGCTGGATGCTCTGGGCTAGAGGAAATAGGATTGGAGCCTCACCAGGGGCTCTCAGAGTAGATCCCGGTAAACAGCATGCAATTTGCTTCCTGGAGCTTAAAGCTCTATGAAGTTGGAGAGGCTGTATCTGTCAGTGGAGCTAAGCCATGTAAGGTTTTGTTTGTGAGTCAGAACCTGCTTATTATTAATGCTGTCTCTCTTTGTGGCCAAAAGTCTAGCAAAACATGTTTCTTGCCTCATTACTCAGCTCTGAGCAGTGGCCAGCATCATCTCCATGGGAGTCTTTTCAGTCGGGTGCTCTCTGCAGAACGCGCTCTGAGAGAGGAGGCACCTCTCTTGCAGAACGGAGTCTTTGTGGAGCGCAACGTTCTAGTTACCTGTGTTTTGTGTGTTTCCAGAGCCTCTAGAAACAAGTCTGAGAAGAAGCGCCGGGACCAATTCAATGTTCTCATCAAAGAGCTCAGCTCCATGCTTCCGGGCAACACGCGGAAAATGGACAAGACGACCGTGCTGGAGAAGGTCATCGGATTCTTGCAGAAACACAACGGTAAAGGTCATGCTTCTTGCCATATCTATTCCGCCCTGCCCTTCCCACAGGTGATGAGTTTGTCAGGCAGGGCAGCCCACTGCCTGTTATCACAAGGCCAGCCTCCTCACCCATGAGCTCTCCTCCAAAGGTTCTGGACTCACCGGAAAAAAAAAAAAAAAGTCCTATGTCCAGTTGGGGAGAAGTCAGTCACACTACAAAATACTTTATCATCCTGAGGGGAGACTTGAGAGCAGTCTCATAGGTGGCTCACAGCCTGCACAGGCACAGGTGGCACTCACCATGTGTCTGCCTTTTTCATAAACCCTTGAAACTCCCCCCAGTATTTGCCCCTAATGGGACATCTTTCTCCACATGTGACATCTGTTCTGACTCCACACTTGAAGCCATTTCTGCCCCTTAGGGTCTTAGTTGGAATCACAAAGTCCATTCATACACCCCCCCCCCATCATTGGCAGAGACTGTCCTGTCACCATGATGTCACCACGTGATGCCATTCTGGAACACATGTCTTTCTCAAATCATCCTCCCTCGGTGCTCTTACCCCTTAACGCTTGATCGTACCTATTCTGCCACTCACTTTGAGCGGTATCCAAAACCACAAGAATGAAAATAAATAAGGAAATGGTCAGAGAATATTTGAGAGGAATCAGGAGCCACTCACAAGCCAGGAATCTTTGGGCCTGTGACACCAAACAGATCAGGAAAGTCCAAATCACCGAGGACATGATTACAGTCCCAAGCTTCACATCTGACTCTGCTTTCCTCTGGACTTGTCTTAGACAACATGAAATCACTGCAGAAATTAGTGCTGGGACTTGGGAAAGCGTCCTTATATGTGCCATTCTTTCATTATTTCCTTGAGAATTGTATATTCCTGTTACCATTGTTGACAGCGGTGACAGGCTGTCCTTTACCTCAGAGTTGCTGTAAGAGAGAGTAAAGAATGTGTTAATTACTTTTGTTCAAAGTCGGGGGAAGACCACACAAGCTGAATGGCAACAGTTCTATCACCCTGATAGTTTCATCAGAATACTTCTATTTCCTAAGGAAGATTGTAGCCAAGTGAAATAGCAGGTTGGCTTGATTGCCAAGATATTTTGTGCAAATTACTTGAACTAGGTCAGTGCCACAGAGAAGCAGGACAGCTGTTAAATAGGACAGCTGGGATCAAGTTCATCAGTGTGACATTTATGCCGCTCTCTGTCCACTGCAGAGTTACCAGATTCCCTCCTCTGGACCCCAGACGGGCCAGATGAGCAGGGGTGAGTTTCCTGACACCAGGAGAGCCTCTCCAGGCTCGCCTTTTCATAAGGCGAGGCCTGTCTGCACGACTGTTTACGTGCAGTCAGAGTTATGCAGAATCGCATGTTTCTGAGATTCCCCATTCAGAAGAAGGGAGATCCACAGTAAATTTCACACGGAAATAGGGTGCTCGCTCCAAACTGTGGCTTAAGGTGAAAAGCCAATACAGTCACTTTCCATGTACACATTACCTCAACGGGTCCAGGCGACAGAGTGGAATGGTGGCTTTCTTTCTGTGTTAACGCAGGGGTCCCAGAGAGCCAGTTTCCCAGCAGTGCCCCTAAACTTCACAACAATGCTTTATGCAAAGTCTCGTGGCAGAGGAGAAGCAATTGATGTCTAAGAGGTTAACTTCCCTGAGTCAGACAGCCAGGAAGATGTGGACTTTAAACCCAGCAGCCTGCCTTACAGAGTCCTGTTCTTAAGTCCCCTTCTACTGTTCTCTACAAACTGTAATGCCCAGGACTCCTGGAGAATCGTCCATCATAGCTGCACTGTAGTCGTGTGTGTAGTATACCCACTCGGATCATTGCTTCTCAACCCTGGCTGCCCGTGAGAATCACCCATGGATAAGATAACCAGACTCTTGGAGTAGCTCCCCAGCAGTATGCTTGAAGCCTGCTGGTGCCAGCTCAAGGAAAGAGTGCTAATTTGTCCGTGTATGCACTTGTGCATACGATGCATATGTGTGCAGGTATGCACATAGGTGTGTGAGCATCATGTGGATACCAAAGGACAATCTTGAGTCTCATTATTCAGGTGCTTTCCACCTTTTGTTTTTGGAGACAGGGTTTCTCACTGGTCTGAAACTTGCCAAGTAAGCTAGGAAGGCTTACCAATAAGCCCTGAGGATCTGCCTGTGCCTGCCCTTCCCACCTCAGGGCTGAGCTCACAAACACACACCACCATGCCCAAATGTTTTTGTGAATTCTGAGGATAAAACTCAGGTATGTGTGCTTGCAAGGCAAGAACCCTTCCGAATGCTTTACTTAGGATTTCTATTGCTGAGATGAAACACCATGACCAAAAAGCAAGTTGGGGAGGAAAGGATTTATTTAGCTTACACTTCCACATCACTGTTGATCACTGAAGGAAGTCAGGACAGGAACTCAAAGCAGGAACCTGGAGGCAGGAGCTTATACAGAGGCCATGAAGGGCTGCTACTTGCTGGTTTGCTCCTTATAGCATACTCAATCCGCCTTTTCTGAGGGTTTAGGCTATAGCAATGATTTATGTCAAGCCCTGGGAGTTCTGCCCCACTCCATTGCATCAATTTGACAGCCCCAAGTTGAACTCTAGCCTAGCTGTGTAGCACCCTCTCTCTGCTTCCCAGAGTGCATTTCATTAGGTGTATCATGTGGCATAGCACTGTGGGGCAGTCCTTGCCGTGGATATGAATGGATGGCCTCATGGCCCACATGGTCTCATCCAGATCCCTTCCTGTGCTCAGTTAACGAAGTCTCTTTGAAGTTCTTCTGTATGCTTTTAAGACCTCTGTGTTGGCTAGTCTTATGTCAACTTGCATAAGCTAGAGTTATCTAAAATGAGAAAACTTCAATTGAGAAACCACCTCCCTAATATCTGACTGTAGGCATTTTCTTAATTAGTGACTGATGGGGAGGGTTCAACTCATGGAGTTGTCCCTGGGCTAGTCATGGATTCTATAAGAAAGCGGACTGAGCAAGTCATGGGGAGCATGCCAGTAAGCAGCACCCCTCCATGGCTTCTGCCTAAGTTCCTGCATTCAGGTGCCTGCCCTGCTTGAGTTCCTGTCCTGACTTCCTTCAGTAACGGGCAGTGATATGGAAGTATAAGCAAATAAGCCCTTTCCTCCCAACTTGCTTTTCATTGCAGCAACAGATATCCTAAGACAGGGATACATGAAGGACAGCCCGATTTTGCCTAAAAACAACAGCAACATATTCTTTCAGACATTTAGCAGGGAGAAAACTTCCCAGGAGACCTTGCTTCTCCTGGGGACACTGGATATGGGGAGGATGAGTCAAGGTCTAGTCTCATTCGTAGCTTGGCACTTCCCACCCTCTTTCCTCATGAGTAACTACTGAATCCATTTAGATTCATTCAGAGAGAGGACTCACTCCCTCTCCATGGGGGAGAGATTGCCAAGATCCTGGGTGCAGGTGTTGGGTGTTGCTCATCGGCAGAGTGTGGCTGGCATGTCTGGGGTTCTGGGTTTAGTGCTTAGCACGTAAAGGGTGCTAAGAAAACAACCGTGAAATCCTCCCTGTGTACAACGGGAGGGTTCTCTGTCTGCACAATCCGCTTTCTGCAGAAAGTCGTCCCACAGGTTAGTTTTATTCCCCCACCGTGTAAGTGGTATAATCTTACATTTGCATTTGTCTTGACATAAGTGGGGGAAATGTTGGTTTAAGACAGAGGATATGCTATCATGTTTATAGTGTCTGAGGTAATATTGAGGTAATTTAATGATAGAACAAAATTTAAGTGTAGAAAAAGTTAGGGTGTTTACCTGAACTCTTTAATTGAGAATTCAATTGACAAGTGTGAACCAGGCCATCCGTTCACCATCATGACAGAGAATAGATTAGAGTAATAACAACAAAAAGAGTTTTGAGAAGAGTAAACTCAGATCTTGAAAGCAACTCCGTGGGCGGAGGCCAGGAGCTGTGTGAGTCAAGTACCTCCCTAGCACGTGTGAGGCCTGCATCCCACAGAGGCACAGCTGAATAATGAGTGTCTCTCTAACTGTTGCTCAGTAATGACAGAGAGAGTGAGAAATGAGTTCTGTCCTACACGATACAGTGGGCTTATTTACAGTAAGCCGGTGGTGTTTCTGGAGTTTTTCTTTGAAGTGCTGGGAACAGGACCCAGGACCACACACATGGGAAGCATACTCTCTAACCTGTGAGCTCTACCCCTGGCCCTTGGATTTTGACAGGCCTAGATTTCAGAAGTGTTTATTCTCTGCTTTGACCATGAATAAGTAACTTGACAAGATACCCCCAGGCCAGTCTTTGTTCCTTCCCTTGAGGGTGCCGGCTTCCTAATCCTAAGAGAGTCAAGGTCACGGCAGTGGTGGGCAGCTCTACCTGTACTCACAACAGGCTATTCTCTTCTCCATAGCGTCGGTGACACCATCAAAAGTGTTTTCCAGCCCATTATATCCAGAGTGCTCAGAGTTTGGAAACCAAGTCTAACATATGCCCATTGCTTTCTTTAATTAAAGATTTACACAAAATAACATAGAAGAGACATGTGCTTCGTTTATTAATTCCAGATTCGAGGTGCCTTGAATGTGAAGGCTTATGTATGTGTTTCTTTTCTTGATTTTTTTTTTGTTTTGTTTTTTTGTTTTAGAAGTCTCAGCCCAAACAGAAATCTGTGACATTCAGCAAGACTGGAAGCCTTCGTTCCTCAGTAATGAAGAGTTCACCCAGCTGATGCTGGAGGTAAAGTGTACTTTCAAGTTAGCTGGGGGTACAGTGGGAAATGAATTGGGGGGACACTTACAGAATGTAAACAAAGTCCTGTGGTGGCACACGCCTTTTATCTCATCACTCTAGAGGCGGAGGCTGAAGAATCAGAAGTTCAAGGCCATACTCTGTTACTTAGCAAGTTTGAGACCCCCCTGAGATACACGCACACACAAGGCCTTTGTCTGAAAACAGTAACGATGACCACCACCACCACAAAACAAATGAGAAAACGAACAAAAAGCAAGGAAGTAGCTCAGCCAGTAAATCTCTTGCCTCATAGGCATGAGGACTTGATTTTGATCCTCGGAAGCCACGTTTTTTTAAAATGCAACACACGGTGAAGCCCATTTCTAATTCCAGCATTTGAGAGGTAGAGGCAGGCAGATCTGTAGGACTGACTGCCTAGCCAGCCAGCCTAGTCTACATGGTGAGCTCCAGGACAAAAGAGAAACCCTGTCTCAATCAAAAGAATCAAAGCATATGGCCCCTGAAGAACAACGCCCAAGGCTGATCTCTGCTGTGCACGTATATTCACATACATGCACATGCACTCACACATATATGCATATATATCACACATGCACATGTACTACATGAATATGTATTCACATACGTGTACTCACACGATCATTCACACACATGCACTTGCCCATACATATACTGTCACATGCACAGACATTCATATACATTCACACACACATGTCCTTGACAGGTTAAAGAGTTTAGTAAGTTAGAAATTAAAATGCAGCTGCTGATTCCCGTTAGTTCCCATGCCCGAAGAAAATAACTGCTCAAGGCTTTGGAAATGAGCTTTGGAACAGATACTGGCCTGTGACTCTGCCTGCTATTGTTTGTGCTTTGGCTACTGAGCTGGGCCACCTAAGCAAGAGTTCCCAAACTGGAAGTAGTGGGGAGCTATCTCAATGCCTGTAGGACAGGCCCTCTTTGTGGTCTCCAAAGAAGGGGCGTAGAGCATGAACCAGGAGTGAGCAGCGGAAGAAGAGAGAGATCGTGACAGACAGAAGCCCCTCTGTAGGATGTGAAGGATGTAACTTCCTCCGTAGTGAGCACACATTTGCAAACGAGTCTTCGAAAAGTATGCTTTAAGCCTGAGCTCACAGCACATTAACATTTATGTGGATGTCAGTCACGGTGACCTGTGCCTCCCATTCAACCTATGCCCTTTTTGTACAAGATGGCCATGCTCCTTCATGTGGTCCAGTCACTGAGTTTCCCTGAAGGACCAAGCTGAGGCAGATGGCCTGCTGCTGCTGAAGTGATAACCTCCAACAGCATCCTTGAAATTGTCACGTACGGCTGAAAGTCCTCAGGACAGATCATATCTCTACAAAGCACCGGCAGATACTGACTTCCGACTTGGAGAGTTTACTGGAGGTGCTTGCCTAAGGCCATCAGGATGGACAGAACCAGATGGGACTTGACTGAGAAGTGGGACAGAAAATCCAGCAGAGGGAAGTTCAACCTGGGCGCAATGACCGTGAATGGCTCCTGGCTGAGGCTTCAAAGGGTGGCTTCTTAGGATAAGTCTGTCTATAGCTCCTCCCTGTGCCTATATAACACTGACGTGAACTTCAACTTCCATAGATTATCTATGCAGAAAACAGAAAGTACTGGAATAAGAAAATGCCAGAATAAAGATGTCTAAATATTATGAAACATAAATGCATTAATGAACATTTGCAGCAAATGAAAGCTACTTAACTCTACATGGGAACTATATTTAAAGAAAATACAGAACTTTCCGCAGAAGCAATGTATTTTAAGTATGTTAAATTTAAAGCAGCTTGTGAAATAGAATGTTAATTTGATGCATCATTATGCTGCTTTACAGGAATTGATTTATCTCTTAATTCCTACGGAAAAGAAGTTAAAAACATATAGCCCTCTGGAATCAGCCACTTTTTAAGAGGCCATTAACACAACCTTTTTCTTTTATCCAGTGAGTTTCAAAGTGTCCAAAGACTTTCACAGAACAAAGCTTATATGAAGTTTTAAAATTGTTGATAAATTTATGTCAGGAAGGAAGGTCTAACCGTCGGGACTAGCATTTCTAGAAAAAGATTTTAGATTAATGTGGATAATCTTAATTAATGCCCTCATGCGGCTGCTCTCAGACGAGAGTCCTTGAAGCAGATAGAGCAGAAGACTAGATGCATGACTTGGATCTGCATTCATTCCTGCCCACCCAGCCTTGGTCCACAGAAGGCAGTTCTGAGTTGGATGTCCACCCAGCCTTGGTCCACAGAAGGCAGCTCTGAGTTGGATGTCTACCCAGCCCTGATCCACGGAAGGCAGCTCTGAGTTGGATGTCTACCCAGCCCTAATCCACGGAAGGCAGCTCTGAGTTGGATGTCCACCCAGCCCTAGTCCACGGAAGGCAGCTCTGAGTTGGATGTCCACCCGGCCCTGGTCCACGGAAGGCAGCTCTGAGTTGGATGTCTACCATCTAGTGTGGGTGTCTAGCTAAGTTGAGCTTCTCTTCCATCCTGTTGTCCTTCAATAGACACAGATCTTGGACTGACTCAGCAGAACCATCTGATTTCTCCTCCCTGATGGTCCAAACACTGCGATGTGCCCCTTCAGGTGATTCATGAGTTTCCACGGGACAACTTTTTCCTAGTGTTTGTCCCGCCCCTAAGGCACATTCCCCTCTTTCAGAGAGCATGTCTTCCAGGCTTCCAGGCTTCCAGGCTTCCAGGAAGTAGCCAGGAGATTCTGTCTACTTCCACGGGGACCCAACCTGGTTGGGAACACATATGCCCCTAGGGAATCTCTAATGTCTCCAGGCATGAATCTTTCTTTCTTCCTACCATCTGTCAAAGGGGCACAGAACCAGATTTCAAGACTCACACTGTTGTAAAGTATAAAAGAACAAAAAATGGCCCAGGTAGAGTGTAAGCTGAGGAAGACTGTGGCCAAAGCACTTGGAGAAATGACTCAAAAAGACGGAAATTTCCTTTTTTCCTTTTCTGTCTTTCTTTCCCACCCCTTTGGATATATCTCTTTTAGTTTTCTGTGTGTAGGTGTTTCACCTACATGTGGGTGCCTGGTGTCCAGAGAGGTCAGAAAAGGACACTGGATACCTTAGAACTGCAGTTACAGGCAGTCTCAAAGCCACCATCTAAGTGCTGGGAACCGAGCCCACGTCCTTTGCAAAAACAAGTGCTTTGCCTACTGAGACATCTCTCAGGCTGGTGAAAGAGAGAATGCTCTTGCTGGACAAGGTCTGGGGAATTCAAGGTTTTTCAGGGAGGTTTTAGCAATCCTTTCTCTTAGCCCATGCACTGCCCAGAGAATACAAAGACTGTTCTACTAGAATCGGGAGTCTGTAGGTAATTTCATTTCTCTGTAATACGTAGTGTGGCTAAGCCTCCAGGACCTGTAGAAATCCCCCTCATGGATAGGGGCACATTGTGGTTGTGTTATACCACACGTAGTGTTGCTGTGGGATTTCCAGAGCCATGGCGAATGGCAAGAACTGTTCACATAGAGACTCAATGTGGGTCTTATATACTTTGTATATAATGCCAGTGAGCTGGTGGTCATCTCACATCTGTGAGTACACTCAGTTTTGTAATGCCCACGTGCTCGACAGGCCCAAGAAGGACAGAGGCTCACTGTACTAAATAAATAAATAAATAAATAAATAAATAAATAAATAAATAAATAAATAAATAGAAAAAAAGAAAAATGACTTGTTCAAATACTTTCCCCAGACTTCCCATCTATTTCCAGAAAAGTCGAGTTGACATCATCAAGAATGCCTCCATATCTTGGAAACCTTCACCTACAGACTGCAGAGAGCCTGGAGGAAAATAGGGGTTATCACAGGCTGCAGAGACTTGGGGTGTGAAACAAGAAGTGCTGGGGTGCTATAGCACTATTAGGGCAGCTATAAGTGTTGGGAATTACAGAAGGTAGATGGAAGTATTTTAAATATCTTCACCATGAGGAGATGGTAAAGATTTTAGAGGCAGATTCCTCTAACCTGACTTAAACATTATACTATCTACACACATAACAAATATCCCAAGGTACCCCATGGGTGGGTCCAACTTTATATTTTTATATATCAATTTGAATAAATCTAATTAAGGGCTGGGACTGAATCTCAGTGACGGAGCTTACCTCCCACACATGACACTCTAGGTCCAATCTAAAAGCGCTATTCCCCCCCCCACCCCGAAGAAACCACTGAGTTGAGGTTGCATTGATGAAACAAATTTGAATTTTAAAGGAGAAACCATTTAGGAGAATAATGGAGGAGGGGTTAATACTGGGCTTTGCTTTTTTCACCATCACTCCCAAGTCTAACCCAGAGTGTCTTGGCCTCCATGTGACTGGCGTTTTGCGCCTGATCATTCTTTGATGGCCTGTGTATTATGGGATGTTTTGCATCATCCCCTGCCTCTCCAGTAACAACAACCCCAAACACCCACAGACATGGCCAGTCACCTCAAGGTAGAGGTCCATGGATATAATCCAAAGGATGAGGTTCCTTTAAGAGTTGTATCAAGAACCTTCTCAAAAGACCTGAAACACTGAACTACTAGAGAAGATGCTTCACAGTAGAGGCAGAGGCGGGAACTCCTGGAAACACCCACCAGCTTAAGAAAAAAAAAAAACCTGACCTCAAGAATTGATGAATGAGACAATGAGACAGTATGAAATTTAAAAGCTTCTATACAACCAAAGAAGCTATCAGCAAAGTAAACAGAAAACTTACAGGATGGGGGCGGGGGGATCTTGCACGAGGTATCCCTCAGACAGGGGGTTAACATCTACAATATGTAAAGAACTACAAAAATCAAACACCAAAAAAAAAAAATAAGTAAATAAAATCCCATCAATAAAATGGGCCAGTGAGCTCAACAGTTTTCAAAAGAAGAAACATAACTGGTAGATAAATAGTCGCGAAGGTCTTCAACATCCTTAGCCATCAGGAAATGTAAATTGAAATTGAGTTTCTGCCTCGCCCTACTCAGAATGGCTAACATCAAGAAAACAAATGAGGGGCTGAAGATGTGGTCACATGACTCACATCCTGCATGCCAGCCTCATTGTCCCTGTGTCTACCTGACTTCATCCCACTTCCACCATATCCAGCCTTTGGGCCCATTCTGCTATGGCCACATCAGACCTGCAATCAACAAATTAGCATACCCAGGTCTCAGTCCAAAAAACACAAACAATATGACAGATCAAGACAATATGCACCACCCCAAACCCACCAGTCCTTTGCTACTTGGGTGGTAATTCTCAGGACGGGACAGAGAACATAAAAGATCATTCATAAGCTTCATCAGAGAATTCAAGGTGTTTAAAGACACACACACACACACACACACACACACACACACACACACACACACAAAACAGTTCAGTCAACTTAGAATAACCGACGCGATGCCCAAGGAAACACAAACTCAAGGCTGAATTTCGGAATGCTGAAGACAATCCAGGGTTTTAAAATGGATTTCAGTAAAGAGAAACATGGGACAGAGCTAAGGTTGAAATCAAGATGGATTTGGGAAACTTGGCAACTCAGTAAGAAGCTCATGGGAAAGCCTGACAAGTAGAACAGATCAAAGAGAAGATGAGATATCAGAACTTGAAGATAGGAGAATTGGAGCACACCAGCAAAAGATATGGAAGAAAGTTGAAATACAGGAGGAGGAACACACAGGAAATGTAGGACACCATGGAAACCCAAACCTTTGAATTATAGGCATAGATAAGGGAGAAGTCAATGATAGACTGGATCTTCAACAAGATCATAAAAGAAAACTTTCCCAAACTAAGAGAAGACACACCCATACCAATACAAGCAGTCCACAGAGCCCTAAATTAAAAAAAAAAAAAAAAAAAGACCAGGGAAGAAATTCCCATGGTGTATCATACTTAAAACACTAAGTACAAAATGAAGAAAGAGCTCTAAAAGATTCAAAAGAAAACACAAACCACATCCACAGTTAGTGCCCTGCTCTGTTCCTTGCCCTCCCACACTCAGGCACACCCTCCTGACTTCACAACCCCTCTCATGGAGTTAGGTTCCCAGCAGCACTCTGGGAGGATCTAGGGAAAGGCATCCAGAATGTTTTCAACTCCTCTAAGCAAACATAAGTTCCCAGATTTGGAGAAGACAGTATTTCAAAGACATGGTTGTACCATGTACCAGCAGTGGCAGGCTTCCCATGGATGTTCACCTGAGCCTGTGTGCCGCTCCCTCAGAGACTGACTCTCTGGTGAAGTGGGCCTTGCTTTCATTCGCTCTGGCTGTTCATTCACCAGGTTCCCCAGATGCCAGCGTGACCCCTTCTTTGCTGAACTGCATAGATTGAGTCTTAGAAATTAAATTGGCTTTGAGTTGTGTCTTATGAAAGCATTCTAAATATTCACGGTCAGATTTCTATAAATCTAAAACACTAAGCCTCAAGAGACCGATCCTACCCTGTGAAAGAGCATGGTCCGTGTTTATTTTCTCATCGCCAAAGCAAGGTGCCTAGCAGACAGTATAGACGCTTCTATGTACATGGAATTTTTAGATGTTTGGAAACACTTGTGTCTGGATGAGTTAGTTATAAAGTCCCCACTCCCACCCAGCCTGGTGAAACAAGGTGATTCCTTTTGGAGTCAGTAGGGATTAAAAACAAGTTTCACTATCCTCCTGCCTCAGCCTCCCAAGGAAGGGCTAGATTACGGTCTACTGCCATCATGATGTTCTAACATAGATGGTTCCTTTGGTGTCGACTTCTGTGACAGTGGATGATGATGGAGGTCTGCCGTACCAGCATGGCTCCAGGGATGGACTTGGCCAGGGCAGCAAGGGAATGAAAAAGAGACACACAGAGAGACAGGTGGACAGAAAAACTGGGACTGGGTAGACTGGGCTGCCTGACGTGGAAGTTGCAACACCCCAAAAGCTCAGTGTGTTTATTACAGTTGAACAGGGAGGCGGGGTTATTGCACATAACTGAACAAAGAGGCGGGTTTGACTAATCTTATTAGGAGCAGTCTCTGGTGGGGAGCAGTCTTCAGGCCTTAAACATCCGTTGAGGGTGGGGGCTGGGGCTACACAATGGACATTTTCTACACACACTATTGTGGGCTCTGATACCCACCAGCCTGAGGACGCCATGCAGCTTCAAAGACAATAGATGAGGGTTTTGCTCCAGCCTTCCTTTTCATTTGTAGATTGCTTGATGAGAAATTGCTATCTCCAAAGGGTGAAGGAATGCAGGTGTGTGTGTGCTGGGGGGAGGTGCCCCGGAAAAAGGAATATGAATAGGAAAATTCCTCAAGAGAGGGGGGGAGCATTCAGAGCAGGAATGGTTTTTGGGAGAGAGACAATAAACGCAAGGTCACGCTGTGAAGGAGAAAAAGTCCGAAGCGGCCTTTGAATGGTAATGGTGTGAAAGCCTGTTTCTTTCCTCGCGCCTCCGGGGACACATTTGGGGGAAAACACCAGTTTCTATGTTGGGGCGACGGTCCCCGACACACTATCCATGTTTTCACTTGGATAGGAAATGAAGGCTTTACCATTTTCCCACAGGCCTAAGGCACTAGGGTCCTTGACATGGTGGGCTTACGTCAACCACACAAGTTCGCTCAGGCCTTCGCAAGTTCATCCCTCAGTTTCCCACGGAGATCTGCTTTGGCCTGCAGGCGCACATTTCTGTTTGTATGGTGTCTTTCTTGATACCTTGTAGGAAATGTTTATTTGCTTCTGAGCGCACAATGACTTGAGGGGCAGGGCCTGGGCACTGTGGTCTGTTGCTGATGCCTTGGAGTGGTAACAGGATATTTCTGATTCGGCTCAGTGATGTGCCTGCTTCAAACCTGCTGAAGCAGTTTCCGTGGCTGTGTTTCATTTTATGATACCAATAGGTCAACTTTTTCACTGAACCCCCAGTGATTTTGCAAGCACTTTGCCTGAGCTAGACAAATTGTGTGCAAAACCATCCTGTGTGTAAGGCGGGAAAGTGCTGGGAGGTCATTCACAGAAATGGCCTGAGGGTTGGGAAACAAAGCCAGCGTCATAAAAGGTGGACCTTTTGCTTCTGTATCATGTTCTTCCATAAAAGCGTCTCTAAGAAGCTTTCAAATGTTGCATTTTCCCCCAGGCATTAGATGGCTTCATCATCGCAGTGACAACAGATGGCAGCATTATCTATGTCTCCGACAGTATCACGCCTCTCCTTGGGCATTTACCGGTGAGTTTCTGCTCCGGCGGCCTTGGCCCGTGCACCTTTTTATGTTTCTCTGAAGACGCATTCAGTTCTAAGATCAGAAGTGGTGCAGGTATGAGAAGAAGGTGGAGCGTTCAAGGGTGTCCTAGCTCTGCCGAACCAAACCAGGCCAAGCCCAACGTCCCGGGACAGGTGAAGGGCAGGAGAAGGTGTGTATCAGCCTGAAACTTAGGCATGGAACCATGAGCTCGTCAGGCCCAGGGCTGCAATCGGGATGGGACTGACATGATCATATCCCAGTGCTGCTAGCAGAACTCAGAGGACAGCAGATGTCCCTGGTCAACGGAGAGCTGATTAAGGAAGGGAGACAGATGGCTCCTGTGGGATATGTGGTTTGGAGCTCTGGAGACACGTATGAGATTGCAAGTAGGTTGTAACTCTCATCACACCAAGCTCTTCACTGCAGCAGTGTTTCCTGGGAACTGAAATACTCCAGCAAGATGCCATTGGACCAGTGTTGTGGGGGCCTTGGGGACTGAGAAGGGACTGCACTGGAAGGGAGGAGAGGACAGCTCTGCAGCCATGGGTGGATGAGAGAGGCTTCGGTGCGAGGCGGCTGCAGGCCCCTCTGTTCCTTCTCCTTCCCTTCATCTTTCTTCCTTTCTCCTGGTTTCTTCCTCCCTCCTCTCGGTAAGCCTTGATGGCTCGATAACCGCAGCTCGACGTGAAGTCACTGGCAGATCTGCACCACGCTAGAAGAGGATCCACCCTTGAGGAGGCCTCAAGCCTTTCCCAGCATCCCTTTCTTGCCTTGCCATTATTGATTGCCACAGAACGTGGCCTGAAATGTCAGCTCCACTGGGAGCGATATATATGTGAGCAAGGGATAAACATCCTCTCCTCTTGGTCCTCACCAGTCTGGCAGAACCAGTCACCCCACTCCTAACCCTTGCATGCAGAAGGTAAGGCCTCCAGTTTATGTGACGTGCAGGGTAGGAGCTTGCCCTGGATTAAAGGAAATCCCAGACCATCAGGATGCTAGGAAAGTATGGTTTCCCTCTTCATGGCCATGTCAGGCTGGGAGGCAGCATGACTTTGCTTCATGAGCAGGTCTGTCTGTCTTGTAATGATAAGCTCCACTCTGGTGGGAGCTCAGGGTTCCTTCTACATTGTCCTGGCCTATTGGTTACTCAGAAGTCATTCTCCCAACCCATCATTTTTGCAGATGGTTTTGTTCACCTACAGAACTATCACTGGCAGTGTTCCGTTATCCCTGTCTCTCAGGTCTAGAAGGTGCTTTTGATCTTTCTGGGTGAGGACCTTTCCCAAGGCATCAAAGGTATCTGGATGCCTTTCCCATGGCATCACCAGTGTTTCCTGATGCCAGAGTGGAATGGGCAGATGGGGTGTCTCTTTGGGGACAGCTGTTGGAAGAGGTTCCTTTTGGTCTTGAAGGATGCCAAAGAGCGTCCACGCCTTGATCTCTGTCTCAGTCGGGAGGCTGGTGACGGATGAGGAGTGACCTCCGCTTTCTTCAGTGTGGTTTCTTGGGGCTGATCTGAGGATGGCTGGGGAAAGAGGAGAAGATGAGGTGCTTTTCTGGAGAAAATCTTCTATTTTTCTTTGAATGGCAAAAATAGCACAGTGATGGGCCCCGACTGAAAACAGTCAAGTGTGACCTGTTTTCTGGCTGGGAAGGAAGGCCAGAGTCCAGAGCTGTTTGGGTAAACATGGTTACTCTTTTCTGCTTTGTGCCTTCATGATTATCTGATGACCCAGTTGCTATATGTGGCAAAGGGAACTTAGTACTTTTCCAACTTGAAATTTCACTGGGGTCTTCCTTTGCAAGTGGGGTGGGCAAGAGCTTTTAAGAGCAGACGTTTCCCTGGTTCCAACAGCATTCAACCATTTCTTCTGGAACTCACTCCTCTATTGCTTCCAACTTACAGCTGAGGAAGCCCAGGGACCCAGCTCCTGGGGGCAGAGCAGGGGCTGAAACAGGTGCCGCTATGGCGAGACCAAGCTGGCTGCCATTTCACTCTGGTGTCTTCCAGGTGTCAAGAATTTGGATTGCAGCTTGGGAATTCACCTGGGTCTTACTTTCTGGCATGAAACCAGAGCCTGTCTATAGAGTACTGAACATTTGCAGAAGCCATGTGAGGGTGACTTTCCTTCAGGATTTCAATTAGAGAACTTCCACCTTTTCAACTCTTAGGAACACTCACTGAGCACATGCTGTCCACCAAGTTCCTGTGTATTAATATCTGTAAAGCATCTGGAACAGTCTCTCGCTCTCCTTTCCGATCCTTACAGTAAAGCCAGGACGGTCATTACCCCTGTGCACAGATAAGGAAACATGGCAATACAGAGGGGTCCAGGAATTGACCCACAGTCCCTCAGTCAGTCAGGCTGGGACATGAACTGGGGCAATGGCTCCAGAGCTTAATCGTTAGTCAGAACTCTCCAGAGGACAGAATAAAAAGGTTCCCCAGATTGTTGTGAGAGGGTGAGGGACCCGAAGGCAATCATTCTACAGGAGAGGTGGCCATTGAGAACAGGTATGGCTGGCTGGGGACAACCAGGAGGAGGGACAGGAGACCACAGTTCCCAACAGCAGAGCCCCGCCATGTTGCTTAGCATAGGCTGGCATGCCAAGGTCCACACCCACAGTCTCCCGGGTGACTGGGATGAGAGGGGTCATCCACGACAGAGAGAAACCACCAGAATTCTTCCCAGGAGTCAGTGAGCTTCAGGGCTCTGTTTTCTTTCATCTTCATGTGACAAAACGTTCCTGAGAGATTCTCAGACAGTGGTTTTCTGATGAAACATCATTTTCAGTTTGGCAGAGGAAAAAAAAAAAAAAAGAATGAAACAAAGCAAACAGCAAAAACACACCCAAAATAGAAAGTGATTTTAAGATAAAAGCAATTTTTTTTTCCAGTGGTGTTAGCATCAACAGTTGGCCTTTCTCAGTGTCTAGAATGATCACAGGCAACCAAAGCAGAAATGGTGTGTATGCTTGTGTGTGTGTGTGTGTGTGTGTGTGTACACCTGTCTGTGTGTGCATGTACCTGTACCTGTCTGGGCCTGTGTGTGTGTGCCTGTGAGTGTGTGTGTACACCTGTCAGTGTGTGTATGTACCTGTGTGGGCCTCGTGTGTGTGTGTGTGTGTGTGTGTGTGTGTGTGTGTGTACACCTGTCAGTATGTGTATGTACCTGTCTGGGCCTGTGTGCGTGTGTGTGTCTGTGAGTGTGTGTGTGTGTGTGTGTGTGTACACCTGTCTGTGTGTGTATGTACCTGTCTGGGCCTGTGTGTGTGTGTGTGTGTGTGTGTGTGTGTCTGTGAGTGTGTGTGTGTACATGAACACATTTCTGGAAGCCCAGGGCTAAAGGGAGCTTTTGAGATGTCAGACTTGCATGGGAAAAGCTGGGAAAGCAGACTGCATGCAAAGGGCAAAATTGGGAAACAGTCTGGCTATGGCAGAACAGTAGGCATGATCTGGGGTTCCTGTTTGGACTTATTTCGTTTTCTTTTAAACTACCATTCTGGTTCCTATTTCTGATTTGTTTGCAAACGTGGGGCTTGCCTGAAGCACTAGGCCATTGTGCTCTCTGAAGATAGAAGTCACGTCCCCAGCCATGAGCATGGTATATGTGTCTGAGTGTTTATGAAAAAGACACCAGCTTCCTGAATAGGCCTGCCATATGGGAGCACCTGCCTGCACATAGTTCGTCAAGGTGGTCACGCATCAGAAGAAAGGCAATAGTGCAGATATCTCAGTCCCACCGAAAGAAATCAGAGAAGATTAAGGAAGTCTAGAGGCTGGAAAGTACTTTTGTATGAGTTAGTTCTGCAGGTAAAATTTCCACTAAGAACCACATACATGATTATCAAGAATATGTGGGTAAGTTCCCATGAGGTTCACAGTAGGGAAGCCGGTCACGTGAAAGGAAAGGCTCAGCCTCTGGCTTGAGTTGCTGTAAAACACAGCAGCAAGGTCAAGGCCAGCAGCAGACCCACTTTCCAGGAAACAACCCCCACCCCCACCAGCAGGAAATGCCTACCTCCAGGCCACGTCATTGGAGGGCTCCAAGGCAGAGAGCCCAACAAATGTGATTGCGACATGAAGTTGATCCTGTATTGCAAGTCCAAACTTGCATGCATATGTGTGTGTGCGTGCGTGCGTGTGTGCATGTGTGTGTGATAGCTCTAGAATTTAAACTAATGACTGAGTAATGAACAGGCAGGTAAAACATCTGTCACCAAGATTAAGAACTAGAATAGATCTGAGACCATTGAGGGCGCATGTCCTACCCTCTCACCATGCCCTACCACTGCCTAGAGACAACTGTCTTCCTAAGTTTTAACCTAACTATTTGCTTGTTTTTTTTTTTTTGCAGTCTTATTAATGCCAAATTGTTTGCTGAGCTGTAATTTAGTAGAGGCTAAGAATTTCATACCCCAGCAGGGCAGTAGTGGCTGTGCCTTTAATCTCAGCACTCTGGAGGCAGAGGCAGGCAGACCTCTGTGAGTTCGAGGCAGCCTGGTCTACAAAGCAAGTTTCAGGAGAGCCAGGGCAGTTACACAGAGAAACCCTGTCTCAGGAAAAAAAAGAAAGAAAGAAAAGAAAAAAGAAAAGAGAGAAAAAGAAAGAAAGGAAGGAAGGAAGGAAGAAAGGAAGGAAGAAAAAGAGTTTCATACCCCAAATGTTTTTGGAACAAGGAATGTTTCAGTATGGGACATTACCCCTCCTCCTGCTAAGATTTTTTGTTTATTTGCATAAATTTTCTTATGCCTCTATATTTACATAATGAACTATCTTGAGAATGGTCCCAAATCTAAACAAACAAAATACATCTATGCTTCACCTGACATTCGTAGCCTGAGGAAAGTTTTAGGGAGTATTTAAAATCATTCCATGCATTAGACAACATTTCATGGTGGAAAAAAAGTTTCAGATTTGGGGGTGGAAATCCGGCTCAACAGTCAAGAGAACTTACTGGCTGCTCTCCCAAAGAACCTGGACTCAGTTCCCAGGACCCACATGGCAGCTCATAACCTCTGTAATTCCAGTTCTCGGGGATTCAACGCCCTCTTCTGGTCTCTGTGGGCACTACACACATGCAGGCAAAATACCCACACACAGGAAATAATTTTTTTTGAATTCCAAGAAAATCAAAAAGTTTCAGATGTGGGGCTTTTGGAGCAGAGGTACTCAAGCTGCGTTGCCTTTGTCCATCTTCATTTAAGTGGGGTCATAAGAGCGGATTATGAAACTGGTGCACTGACCCAGCAAGTCAAAGTGCTGGCCACACAAGCCCGATGACCTGAGGCAGAGCCCTGGAACCTGGGGGATGGAGAAGCAGCTCAGTGATTGACAAGGCAGACTCTTCGTCCAGACGATCCAAGTTTGATACCCAGCATCCACATTTGGTGGGCAGCTCAAAACCTCCCGTAACTTCGGTTCCAAAGAATCTTAAGCCTGTGGCCTCCTCCATGCTCCACTACACACACACACACACACACACACACACACACACA
>JAQHUG010000122.1:4432484-4514976 GCA_028555095.1 Dicrostonyx torquatus
ACAGTTCAGCTGCAGAATCAATGTACCCTTCCCTCAGCATTAGGATTTAAATTTTCCAATTATCACTGTTTGTAGCAGTTTTTATCATCTGAAAATGGAATCATAGTAAAATAAGTAGCAAATACATGTAAGATCTAAGAGCAGCGCTGAGCCCTTGCTTAAATATCAGCCGACCAAAACCCCACAACCTCCCACATACCCCACGTGCCCTACCCCTACCCATTCATCTTCATCCTAAACAGTTATTCATCCTTGCGCCCCACAGCCCTCCAGCCTACCATTGTTCTCCCACAGAAGGACCTAGGCCAAAAGGTCTCTCACTTCACTCTGCCACACCCACCCTAGGGAAAGGATTTAGATGGAACCCTCAGAGAAAAGACTATGGAGTGGCTTAGGGTTTGCAAGAGTCTGAAGTATCTTGAAGAAGAAAGGCTACTGTCATCTGGATGAGCATTAGTCATATGCTAAAAATGCTGGAGGGAATTGGCTTAAAATAAAATCCCGAGTGCCAGAAGGGAGGTGGTGAACGCCAAATGGAGGAAGGATGGCATGGGCTGATGAAGGGTATCTGCAGGGTCTGTTGATGGAGGTATGGAGGAAGGGTGGCATGAACTGATAAAGGGTATCTGCAGGGTCTGTTGACGGAGGTATGGAGGAAGGATGGCATGGGCTGATGAAGGGTATCCGCAGGGTCTGTTGACGGAGGTACGAACTCACATCTCCAGTGTAAGCCACCTGGGTACTACCTTTCCTCACTCCCAGTCAGCCAACCCCCTTGTCCTTGGTCCTCACACCTGCTTAAATGCTGGTTCCAGGAGCGGAGGGATTTACCTGCTCGGTAATGCTTTCTCAGACTCCCAAATGGAGCCTGACACCCAGCAGCCCTCAGTACTGCTGGCTGGAGTTTAATGAATTGAGTCCCATGAACCCTGTCCCTGCTCCCTTCCTTGTTCCTGTTCACACTTGGAGCATTTCCAACCAAACTTCGGGTGTCTCACCCTTCAGACTATAGATGTGAGACCTCTTTACTTTGCAAGATGCTCTTCAAACTTATAACAGGGTGGTGTCTTGATGAGCCCATCTGCAAGCTGTGATCATCAAGTCAGAAATGCATGACATGGACCCGGGTCTGTGCCTTGGCTTTGCATCCCAGGACATGCTGGAACTTTCCGTTGTGATTGTAAAGCTGACCCGGGCAATCACTTCCCGCCACTGCCCAGGTCCCCACAGAGGAGTGGACCCCATATTTTTCTAGCTCAGTAAAAGATGAAAAAGTTCAAAATTCTAAGTGCAGTTTCTGCAGAATGTGAGTCCACTTGGGGCCATTGGCAAGTCAGAAAATTGTAAACCAGGGACTGTCCATCCTATGCCCACCACCCGCTCTCTCAGTCTCAGTGCCCTCCTGGTACACTAATTCTTCCAGCCAGGATTCTGCAACCTGGGTCAGCATTCTCTTTGCAACCTCCTCTTCCATAGCTACCTGCCCTGCCCCCTGCTCCCATCCTCTGGATGCCGTGTGTTGTATGTGTGTGTATTGACTTCTTCCTGGAGTTCCTTTCCACTCTGACCATCTCCCAAACTCCATCCTACTCTTGGATCCCACCCAAGAAGTCCTCTTTCTGGAACTGTTTCCTTGTCGACCTCCTTGCCTGTCATGTGAAGTCAGCACCCATACTCGGGGTTCTCTGGGCACTTTTTAAAATCTTCTCTCATGGGGCTGGCTGTCCAGCTAGTCCACATGACATGCTGCGGATCAGAGCTATAGCACTGAACCAGCTCTGGGGTTCCTGTGGATGACAAGGGAAGCAGAGGACACCAGTCTGCAGGTGTATGAGCAAGCAAACATCACTGCAGTATGGATGCATCTATACGTATTCCCTGAGTGTTTGTTTAGCATACCTAGCATGTATGGAGTGTTTGCTGTATACTATTTGGTCAATAGCATTTTCATCTATTTAATATTTACCCTTCCTCTTTCTTGCATTTGAGGAAAGTGCAGAGCCAATGTTTAAAGCCCTTCTGGGACTCCTGTGGGCTTTTTTGTGACATGGAGGCATGCTGATAATCCAGCAGAGGGGCTGTTCTCACAGGCCCATAAACCAGCAGCAACAATATGATGTAAGAGTGCATTGGAAGAGGGGTTCTGGGGTGAGTAGTTAGGAAGAGCATGCTCAGGAAGGAAGCTGCAAGCTCCTTCAGAAGAAGTGACTTCAAAGCTCAACAGCTCGCTGAACACAAAGGTGTGGAGTGGTCCAGCTGGATGAAGGCCTGAGGGACCTGATAGATGGAAGAACAGGAAGCTGGTAAAGTGGGCGGCGCTAGGGATAGCGGGCAGGTAAAGGGCACAAAGTTTAAAAACTGGGGTGAGCTGAGACTCTGTTCTTAGGACAGGGGAAATCCAGGGACGGTGGTAATCAAGTGATGACTAGGACTTCTTCTGGCAGCTAGGGAGGTCAAATTGGACAAGGACCAGCACTGGGTAGGAAGTCCATTTTGTCCATGTCATGACTCAGGTAAGAGATAAAAGTGATCCAGATAGGTAGAAACACAGGAGTAGAACAGAGAGAATTACAGGGAATGACACCAAGCAGCCCCAAAGACACTGTCTTGGTTGGTTGTTTTGGGGTTGTTGCTTGTTTGCTTGTTTTGACAACTTGACACAAGCTAGAGTTCTCGGGGAAGAGAAACCTCAGTTGAGAAAATACCTCCATCAGATGATTCATGATTTATGTAAGAGAGCTCAGGTCCCAGGATGGGAGGAGTGCCACACATGGGTAGGTGGTCAGAGTTACATAAGAAAACAGGCTAGCTGGGTGGTGGTAGCACATGTCTCTAATCCCAGCAGCACCCGGGAGGCAAAAGCAGGTGGATCTCTGTGAGTGCGTGGCCAGCCTGAGCTACAAGTCAAGTTCCAGGACAGACAGAGCTGCTACACAGAGAAATCCTTCCCTGAAAAACAAAGCAAAACCAAAAAAGCAGGCTGAGCAAACCATGGGGAGCATGCCAGTAAGCAGCACCCCTGGCTTCTGCTTCAGCCTCAGCCTCCAGGTCCTGCCTTGGCTTCTTACCCTGACTTCCTGCAGCGAGGTACTGTTACCTGCAAGTCTAAGATACAATAAACCCTGCTCAGTTTGAGTTCCTGCCTGACTTCCTTCAGTGATGAACAGTGATGTAGGAGTGTAAGCCAAATAAACCCTTTCCTCTCCAATTTACTTTTGGTCAAGGTGTTCATTGCAGCGATGGAGACCCCAGCAAGGACTAGTTGGTACGAGCATAGTGGAGCATTGCTGCGACAGACCTGACCATGACTTGGGGAGGTTTGTGGAAGAACTTTGAAGTTTTGAACTAGAAAAGCCACTGAGTGTTGATGTTTTGTGGGAGCCTGGGAGATAAACACGTTGAGAGCAGTGCAGAAGACGGAGGCCTGGCTTGTGAAGTTTCAGGGGGAAGCTTAAAGACTATCAGGGCCGTTTGCTATCTTGAACTAAGAGCTGTCTTTCTGGTCAGCTGGCACCGAAGAGCCCGCCATGATTAACAAGATACTGGCACCACTCATGTTAAACCTTTATGTTACTGGGACAACTGATGCTGGTTAGGCGGAGCTAAGAAATTAGTAGTGGTTAAGTGGAGACCAGCATGATTGAGGCGAAATGTTCTGGGCTGTGTTTCCCCAGAGTCAACACACTAAAGCTGTGCTCCAGAAGTGACCGAGGCTGTCACTCGTGCTGGCAACCGAACTTAGTAGTGTAAGAGTCACACAGCTGATACTAGTTTGGAAGGAAGGACGGGGTTATGGAAAGAAGCTGAGGCTTGGCACTGTGGCAGGCCACGAGAAGCCATTGGTAAACGTGCAGCCTCAGCGGCAATTGAAGGCCCAGACTGAAGGAATCAGAAGTTGAGGCTTGGTACCACAAAGAGAGCCTATGAGAGGCTATTGATGGAAGGTCATCGGCCCAGTTGTAGCCAGTACCGTGGGAAGACCACCAAAGACAGCGACAGCATGTAGTGGAGTCGGCTGGAGCCTAGCAGACAAGCTGTGTGTGCTGCAGAGGGTGGAGCCAGAGGAGTGGCCCAAGCCCTTAGGAGGAGCCCAGGAGATCATGAGTGGACCCCGAATGCTGGAAATTTCTTTATTTACACTATTGGGAGTTTAGCTTTGCTTTGTTCAGATTGTAACTGGGCCCTGGTTCTTCCCTCTTGAAGTAAGAAAGTACTTAATATTTGATTTTTAACAGAAGCCCACAGTTGAGAGACTAAACTTGAGAGAGAGAGAGAGAGAGAGAGAGAGAGAGAGAGAGAGAGAAGAAGAAGAAGGAAGAGGAAGAGGAGGAGGAGGAGGAGGAAATGATTTGGGGTTTTATAGCGAATTTGAGTTTAAGTTTGGAGAAAATGTCTTATTTTGTGATGTCTTTATTACTGTGTGATCTTGGGGATGACCAAGAAAAGAAAGGTTGTGACTTAACAGCGATGTGTTTATGTGTCAAGTTGACAAGAGATCGGTTGTGCCGGCCTGATTTATGTCAACTTGACACAAACTATAGCCATCCAAGAGGAGGAAACCGCCACTGAGAACACGCCTCCATAAGATCAGGCTGTGGGCCAGCCTGAAGAGCAGTTTTTTGAGTTTTTTGATTAGTCACTGATAGTGCACGCCTATTCCATTGTGGATGGGGCTACCCCGGGCTGGTGGACCTGGGTTCTAAAAGAAAGCAGGCTGAGCAAGTCATGTGAGCAAGCCATTAAACAGCACCCTTCCATGGCCTCTGCATCAGCCCCTGCCTCCAGGATCCTGCCCTGTTTGAGTTCTTGTCCTGATAACTACAATGTGGAAGTGTAAATCATATAAGCCCTTTCATCGCAGCAATAGAAACCCTAGCTAAGTCAGGCAAAGGTGGTGCACACCTTTAATCTCAGCACTCAGGAGGCAGAGGCAGGTGGGTCTACAGAGCGAGTTCCAGAACAGAGAAACTCTGTCTTGAAAAAAGAAAAAGAGGAAAAAAAGAAAGAAAGAAACCCTGGCTACAACCTTCCCCAAATTGCTTTTGGTCATGGTGTATCCCAGCAATAAAAACTGTAAGGTCGAGCTATCTGGGTGTGGCGATGAAGGTGTAAGGAGACAAGGATATCTGAACGCCTCTGTAATGGGTGACGTAGCAGGTGACCTGGTGACCAATTAGCAGTACCATCTGTAGATGCAGAGAGGACAGGAAAGAATTAAGATGACATGGATTACCTATGACTCTATGGTCCTGGGGGATCTGAGTGATTGATGGAAGGTTGGGCCTGTGTATTTGAAGTTGGTGAAGATTCGAGCTAAGCTCCATCAGGTGGTATTAAAGCTACATGACTAGGGGAAAAAGAGGAGGAGGGGGAGCCATGCGAGTCTCCTCTCTTCACTGTGAGCTCCTCGTCACACCATTGGACCTCAGTCACACTGGCCACCTCCCAAGAATTCAGCATCTGTGTTGGCTGGTGCCTTCTGTCACAGGTCAAGATGATATCCACTCCTGTTCACTTCACTGGCAGTACTGTAGGACACAGTTGGCCTGGGCCGTATGCAGTGTTCATTTTGTTTTCCCACTGTCTGGGCCCTCAGGGGAACAAAATCCAACTCCATGAATTAGGGGCCTATGAAAAATAGGCAATAGCTTTCAGCTGGGCTAAAGCTCCAGGGAACTCCGCGCTCCCTTTCTGGTTGTTTAAATGAGTGATTGACCTCTCTCCAGGGCTCCTTATCGTCCTCACCGACTCCAGCCAGAAGGCAGGAATATAGGCAAACAGGGCTCTCAAGGCAGGAAGGGGCTTGGTTCTTTGTACATGTGTCAGACTCGACACTTGGTCCTTCCCTAAGCCCACAGACAGCAACATATATGAATGTGAGCGAGTGTGTACATACCCATGTGAGCAAGTGCACACTCATGCATGTGAGCGAGTGCAGAATCCTCCTGGCCAACAGACCGAACCAGCTACAGGTTGGAAACACTTGAGACAAAACTGCCCGTCCTGACCATATGCAGACCTCTTCTCCATGTCGTTAATCTGTAAATGATACAGCTCCGTGCAGGGCATTCATGTTACCTCAGGCACTGTGAGGCTGTTAGAGATGACCGGAGCCCAGGTTCTGTGAAAATGCTGTACCATGGATTCCACAGGAGATCCTACAACAATCTCCTGAGGGTACTGGAGAGCATCTAAAAAGCCTTTAATGCTTTTATTCTTTGACAATTTCATATATAATGTGTTATAATCATTCTCACCTCTTATCACCCCCCTCTCTCATCTCCCTCCCACTCCCCTTAGGCCCTCTTTTCTAACCAATATGTCCCCTTCCTACTCTCAAGACTTTATTTTGTTTTGGTGTGACCCAGTGAGTTTATGGAGGGTTGCCTATACGAACATGGTGTGTGTGTGTGGGGGGGGTTATTTACAAGATCATGGGCAAGTTACTTGTTGCTACTTAAATGACTCCCCCTTCCCCAGAAACCATTAACTGCCAGTAGCTCAGGAGCCCCTGCCCCAGGCTCTCTGCAGTCTATGATGGAATGGTGATGGGGGCCAGCATCTTGTGCAGGTCTTGGGAAGACACCCACAGCCATTATGAGTTCTCGAGCCCAGCAGCCATACATGGCCAGAACACAGTCCCCCCATCCGCTGGCTCTTCCATTCCTTCCACCCCCTCTTCTACAAAGTCCCCTGAGATATGGAGAGAGTCATAGATAGATGTCCCTAAAACTTTTACTTTTTAATCTATATATTTGCAGCTGGTTAAGTCCAGGGCCTCATGTACTCTAAGCAAGCACTCTCTCACCAAGCTGTGGTCCCAACCCCTGTAAAAAGCTTCCACATCGCAGTTCCCTGGTACAGAGGAGGGGTGGTCCATGGAGAGTCTTCACAGACCATGCGGGCCCCAAGTTTTCATCTCCACATCAGTGCTGAGCTTCCAAGAACTCTCAGGCTCTGCCCCCTCTGACGTTCAGTAGGTCGAGCGTATGCCTTTTCTCTTTATTTTCTCTTGCAGTCGGATGTCATGGATCAGAACTTGTTAAATTTCCTTCCAGAACAAGAACACTCTGAAGTTTATAAAATGCTTTCCTCCCATATGCTTGTGACGGATTCCCCCTCCCCAGAATTCCTAAAATGTAAGTTCACCTTCCTGGTGCTGTTATTGGATTTAAAGACAAGAATTAGCTCTAGCTCGTGAAAGGAGGTCAGAATGAATTAAGAGGGGAGGACTAATTTTAAGAATAATTTTCCTTGTGACTCAGAACATCTCCAAGATCCCTTGAGGTATATTTTAAGGGAAAGCTAAAACTGGAACTTGGAGAATGTAAGACATTTTAGCTTTTATATGGAAAAGTTGCAAGTACGGCCTCATAAGGATAACATGTTTTGCATGTATGACAGGACAGGCCTTTTCACGTGAGGGTAAGAAATAGGGCAAAAGTCAACGAGCAGCCTGCTGCTTTTAGGGACTACTAAACGGTAAAGCTTCTGTGATAGCAAAATAATCAACCTCTAATTGAATAATTAGGCCGGAAATCCATATTCTGTCCTCCTGGGGCTGTCATCTGGTTATTTATATACATGTGCAATTTCATGGGAGTTTGAGATTTATATCAAAATATTTGGCAGCCCAGATAGAAAGGCGGGCCTCGGTGCCTGCTTACCACGCGCCGCTTAACGAAGCATACGCAATTGCAGGCGGTAGCGAAGATGCTCGCCTTTGCTCAAGCCCCAGTCCATTTCCATGCATAATTGGTCCCGTCGTACATCTGATTTCCCTTCAAAGCAAAGCAAAAAAAGATTAAATTAAAGAGAGTGGCTCTATACGAGCAGCTTTATTTTAGTATGCCATGTGAAAACAACCAGAACTAATCGATGCCGACACAACCAACCACAGACATCTGTGAGCAAATTGACTAATTGGGTCCAAGGATAGAATACGGAATATGCATGAGCTATGGAGAGAAAGGCCCGTAGCTTCCAGGGTTAGAAGCCAGATCCGACAGTCCGTTATAAGAAGAAATCCACGCAGGCGTGGGGTAGATCATGAAGGCACGACTTGTTTAGTCTGGCGTCTGTGTAACCTTTTCCTCTCCCTTTCTCTCTCCTCCCTTTAACGGCCCAGCTGACAACGATTTAGAGTTTTATTGCCACCTTCTCAGAGGCAGCTTGAACCCAAAGGAATTTCCAACTTATGAATACATAAAATTTGTAGGAAATTTTCGCTCTTACAACAATGGTAAGCTTTAATTGTCCTATCCTTTCGACGGTGTCTTTTATCACACAAAACATGCGCAGGAGGTCCTAAGAATTATTTCATGTCTGTATTTGGATTTTCCTGTCCCCAGGACCGTGTGTGTGAGTGTGTGTGTGTGTGTGTGTGTGTGTGTGTGTATTCATCAGTGTTCTCTCCCATTCAAGAACACATACACACACCAGTTTGTGCCAGTTTGCGCATGCACCCTCAACTGTATGAGTTCTGTTTATTTGTTTTCTGGCTGGTGGGATAATTTTGTGCAGTGAGAAATAGTTTACAGTTAATAAAGAACAGGCCCAGCCTACTTACTGGACCAAGCAGGCCTGAATTGTGACACCCAGATCTGCCCTTTGCTCCCTGCGTATCTCTCCCATACAGTCCTGCTGTGAGCTCAGTGCACAATAAAGGGCTTCTTTTACCATGAGCCAGCAATCTATAACTGATCAACTAGCAAGCAGAAACCAGTCTTATTTCCAGAAACTACCCAGACAATCTAGCCCAACATCTAGGTGCAGAGGCACGAAACTCTACACCAGACCTGAACCTTCATTTTGACTTGTTACCCAGGCAAAATGGAAATGCAGGTCTAATGCCAGAAATTTCAAACGCAGGTCCTATTCTGGGCAGAGCACAGAAGGTCTGCTTCTTAAGTTGCTGTGGCCCTCAAACTCAACACAAAACAGATAGCATTAGAAAAATCTAATATTTTATAAAGAAAAATAGGAGACAACATTGATGGGAAGTGGGGGAGGAGGAGAGAAGAAGAGACGGGAAGGAAACCAGAGGAAAAGAGAGTAGGATGCTGAGCTGCAGAGCTGGGGAGGAGGCCTGTGGGAGGCACAGGGAACACATGAGAACAGTTCTAACTTCTGCTGCTTGGGTTACTACTCTTTGACTCGGGACTCACTTGAGGCTGTGACCCCAGCCAAATTAGTCCCAGGTTCCAATGCAACAAACCAAAGTCATGGCACCACGCTCTAATGCTGAGACTAACCAGGATATTTTCCTTCCACCCTAAATGATCCTTGGCTGCATGGTATTTCAATAAACAAGCATGCTTCATTTAAAAGATGGCTAAGTTGAGGAGACCTGCCAGAGTGATTTTTCAGGTCCTTGTTCAGGATCTTTGGCCTGGAGAGTGGCCTCCATGGCTGACTTGGCCCTTCAGAGGACCAGTCTATCCAGAGATCCATGTGACTATGGTAAGTGGGGAGGGGGCAATTCGTTCTCCTATGTGGGCCCCTAAGTCTACATGAAGCTGAGGCCTGATCAGAAAAGCGTGGGCAAGCTTCATGAGGCAGCCTTGGGAGCCATCACATAGAAGTAAGTGGTAGCTTGCGGGCTGCCCGACCGAAGACGTTGACACCTGGTAGAAAAGCCAATGTTGTGCCAACCCAAGAGCAGCGATTCCTTGAATGAGGCAGCTTGTCAAAATACAAGCCCTTAAGCCATGTTCAAAAATGCTAGTCCAGGGGACCCACGGCCTAGGGTCATGCAGTTGGAGAGGGCTGGAGTCCTGGCTCCAGGAGTCCTGGACTTCATGAGTTCTTTATCGTATCATTCCCTGGAGACAAATAGTGCTTCTTCCCGTCAGCTTTATCATTGAATGCAAGTGGCCATTTAGAATAGGTTTAAAGTGTGCATGCTGATTTGCTCAAACCCAAACTGAACTACTTACTGTATGATCCAGTACACACCCAAAAGAAGTGACAGCAAGTGCTTAAAGAGGTATTTGTGTATCTGTGCAAATAGAAGCATTAAGTGCCATTGCCAAAAGGTAGAAGCAGTCCAATTGTTCATCTGTGGGTAAAAGGATTTAAAAAAAAGTGTGCAGTATCCCTACAGGGGATTATTATTCAGCCTGTAAAAAGAGGGCAACGTTGATGCATGCAGCAACATAGAGGAGCTTTGAAAAAAAGCACTATGCTAAGTCAAATAAACCCATCATCGAAGGGCAAACATTGTGGGATTCCATGCATATGAGGTTCCTAGTATAACTAAATCCGTAAGGATAAAGTAAAGGGTATCTGCCCAAGGCTGAGGGAGGGGTTAGCGGGGAGTTGCTGAGTGGGTGTGCACTTTCTGTTTTCTAAGGTACAGTTCTAGAGATGGATGGGGGTGGTCGTGCACAGAGATGCTTAACTGTATATTTAAATGCAGGGTGAGCCTGGGCTGTAGCTCGGTGGCATGTTCAGTCCCCAGCACCAAAAAGAAAAAGGCTAGTGTCAAATTGATACTATAGTGATTATCACACTATCTGAAACAGGTGTCCCTGCTGGCTGTAATGGCAACTGCTACCATTGAAGATTATCCTAAATGGCCGAAAGCACAGAGGAAAAGGCGTGGCACTCAGACGGAGCACTCAGGGATGCTGCTCCTATGTGGCCCTGTGCCAACAGTACCCATGATCAGGTCAAAGGGTCGCTTGTGGCTGGCTGTGAGCCGCCATCCTGTAACCCATGAATTGATGTTTCTCTTACTAAAAAAAAAAAAAAAAACCTTCCAAATAATGCTTCAAATCATCCTGTCATGCATCACATCTTAGAAAGCTTCAAGAAAATAGGCTTCCTTCTGAATACCTGAGCTGTGTTTTCATCTTTTATCTTTTAAGTAGCAAGGCTTTATTTTCACTTCAAGCTGAGACAGTGTTTGTTTGCTTGAAAGAATGTGTGGAAATTATGCGTGACTTTTTTTTTTAACTGTTGCTGCTATAAACACGCGGCATCAAAAGCAGAAATCTTGAAGCCAAGAACATCATCTCTCTCTAGAACTTCTTGGCTAGGCTGACATTAGAAAGGTTTGGTTGGAGCAAGAGTCCCTAGGTATAAATGGAGACCTTGGCACGAGTGCAAAAGACCTCAAGTGAAATGTGTAGGCTGGCTACAGTTAGACTGGAGACATAAATTCTTATTTTTTGTTTTTATTCTCCTTTACATACCAATCCCAGTTCCCCCTCTGTCCTCTCCTCCCGCTCTCCCTTTCCCCCTCCATGCACTCCTCAGAGAGGGTAAAACCTCCCCTGAGGAGTCAACTATGTCTGTCTGATCACCTCCTTGAGGCAGGACAAAGGTCCTCATCCCACCACCACCACCAACCCCGCCCCTATGCTAAGCATAGAGAATGGGCTCCACAAAGTCAGTTCATACATTAGAGTTAGATTCTGGTCCCACTGCCCCTGACCCCATATACTACCCAAGCCATACCATTGTCACCTGTATTCAGGAGGCCTCGTTCAGCCATACTTGAAACATAATTAGACATATTCTAATGCCCTTTTCTACTGCAGTAGGGTGACTAGGGATAGCCATACTATTTCACTCATTTAAAACTCTAGAAGAAAGGACTTCGGTGTTTGTCACCAAAAAGAAGTGATCAGTGTTTGAGGAGGAACCAGTGCTTACCATGACTTGAACATTGCACAGCATACATGAAGTATCACCTGGCTCCTCCTTAGCATGTACAGTTGTTAGGTGTCAACTTAAAACACAGTGTAGAGCTGAGTGACGGAGGTGGCATGCATGAGACCCTGGGTTCCATCTGAGCGAGAGCAGGGGAGGGACAGGATGATGCTGAGCCAGTGAGAGCTTTTGGAGATTCTCACATACATGAGGATCCTGTCTGCTTTCTTGTTGACCCTGGATAACACTTTGATTTTCCTCCAGTTTCCTGACCTTGGCCAAGGGAGTGCAATGGAAGGGAGAGAGGGAGAGAGGGAGGGAGGGAGCAAGGGAGCAAGGGAGCAAGGGAAACATGGAAGAGGGAGAGGGGAGTACCTTTGTCCCCACTGGTGAGATTATGCTTTCTCATTGGAGTTTTGGGACCACCCGTTCACCTCTGTCTCCCACCCCAGTTTCTCGGGCAGCATAAACAGCAGCCAAATGTAATATTGAATATATGTTGGCCACTCCTTAGGAGATGATCATTGACCCCTAGGAAGAAGATATCAAACACAAGACTTTATTATCCTAGATGTTTTTAACATGCAAAGAAATACATGTTGGGAAATGGAACAAGAAACAAGTCTTTTTAGAAGTGTTCACTTGAGGACAGTTTCTGACCTGCCCGGCAAAAGGCTCCTGAAGAATACAGACTGGGCTAGGTGACCGCAAGTCCCATCCTTTCCCAGGAATCCTGGTTAGTGGAGAGCATGGGGTAGCCACTGAATGCAGGGGTCCTGTCTTCCTCTGCTCTGTGCGTTGACGATTTCTAGAACATCGAGGAAATAAAAAGACTCTTTTTGAACTTTGGCTGTCCTGCCCAGATGTCCTCTCCAAAGAGAGATAAGGAGAGACACTTTTGAACAAACATACTGCTTTTTCTCACTCTTCTAACTAAATACGGGGCCAGGAGGACCTTCCTAAGCTCCTTGTACCCAAGTGCCACATCCCCTATCCCTACTGCTACAAGAGCAGGGGGGAAACAGCTAGACAAGTACCAAGAATACAGTGAGCACCTTGCTTTCAGGGGTCGTAAGAAGTGGGCTCTACTCCTGATAGGTCATTTCATGGCAAAAAGAAAGCCTTTATTGGGTCCTCTCCCAGCCTTGGACTTAAATGTGCATCTGACTGAAATCCAGAACACAGTATTTCAAAAGTTGCTGGTATGGTTCCAAATAGGTCACCCTCAGCAAACATTCCACCCTGGGCTTTCCAGAAACCACACACCAGAGTATAAAAGTTTCCCTGCCCTCATTCTACCTAGTTGCCTCTAACCACAGCACCAGATTGAAGTGCTGGCAAAAACCGGGGCCTTTCAGCTTCTAACACTTGGTTCCATGTGTTCCCAGGGGTTTCTGTAGGTTGCCTGGCTTTGAGGTTGATGCTTCTGTGTTTTGTTTCTTCCCCGTGCTGAATTAATTAAGATGTCGTGGCTTAAGAGATCAAGGCACAGACACACCAGATATCTCTGGATACAGAGGCAGAGGGTTGGAAATCTCTTGTACAGTGTCTGATGTGAGCATCACTGGCCCCTCAGCGCTAGAAGGGAAGCATTGTTCTACTCAGCCAGGCAGCACTGAATCCTCCCCCAGTGGAGGTCAGCTCTCAGATTAGGCAGCAGTAGGTTTCAGGTCATGGTCAATAACAAGTCATGGTCCTGCACAGTCATCTCAAGTCCATATTACAATGGAGCGATGAGGGATGGGCAGACATTCATCAGCTGCATCTTTCCGCTTGCTCTCATCTGAGAGTGACTTCATGTCTATAATTTTAACTGAAAATATGCCAAAAATATCCAGACATGATGAGGATATCAAGAAGTTGCTCAGTTTCCTCAACACATGAAGAATTTACCGCTACCCACAACACCCCTCAGGGGACGTCTTAATTCCATCACCAAAGTCCTCTGGTCCCCTGAAAATACTCAGTGAATGCAGGAAGTAGAAAAGATTTAAGTAAGACATACAGTTGCCCATTAGAGCAATGTTCTTTTTTTTTAAATATTTATTTATTTATTATGTCTGTGTGTCTGCCTGCAGGCCAGAAGAGGGCATCAGATCTCATTTCAGATGGTTGTGAGCCACCATGTGGTTGCTGGGAATTGAACTCAGGACCTTTGGAAGAGCAGGCAATGCTCTTAACCACTGAGCCATCTCTCCAGCCCCTAGAGCAATGTTCTTTTCTCAGCTCACCAAACTGCAAACCCAGCCATCTCACCACACATGGTGCTTTTCTGCTAGGCAGACCTGGCAGAAATAAAATAGCCAAGCATTATGTGAACCAGGTAGGTGGCAGTCAGGCCAGGAAGTAGCAGAGTGTGTTACTGTCACCCAGGAGCATTGGTATTGGACTGCTCAGAACATACTCAATAAAGCATCGTGTGAACTGATATCTGGCTGTTCTGAACATACCCAATTAAACATGTTGCGAGGTAGAAAACATGAATCTGAAATTGGCACTTCGTTTGTGTGAGATGATACCCCATAATGGACTGAGGAGTATTTTCCTCCCGATGGTCCCAAAACCAGAACTAAATATGTAGGATATCTGTCAAACTTAGGGGCTTGGAAACCTCCTCCTTCTGCAAAGCGAATCTCATCTCTGATTGCTAAGCCATGTCTTCCCAGATACCTATCAGCTTTGATTCTCGTTTGTTTCAAGAAATGCCCAGAAAGCTACCTTTTACTTTCTGTGTGGACTAGTATTGTGCTTTCCCAGAGACACTGCAAGTAGTTTATCAGCAGCCCTTCTGGGGAGAGTTGGCTGAGCTGTGAGCTGAGTGGAGCAGGATCAGGGCATCTTTTTCCTCCCCTTTGCTGCTAGCTAACATCTGCTGTTAGTGCTGACCCTCGACCCTCCCCCCTCCCCCCAGTCCTTTCCTAAACCCCTTGAGACAAGCTTGCCTGCCACCTGAGATCTCCCAGCCTGGTGTCCACATCAGGATTTGTCTTGTGTCCTTATCATGACTGATTTGGGAGGTCAGCTTTGCCATAGGACAGACTTGGGAGTCAACGTCAGGTATGTTCCAAGGAAATTAGTCAATCTAAATACCCAAAGAACCTTAGGAGTTTGATTTTAAGACTCCTGAGAATGCCAACCCAAGACAACTCTTTCAGGGTATTTAAGATAGAGATGATATTGAATAGCTCAGAGCCTGAGAACCTTTGGACCAGACATTTTAGTCTGAAGGTCCTTAGCAGTGTCACGAAGCATCTCTCCAGACAGAGACCCCTGTAAGTCACTGCCGGTGTTTGTCAACCTTTGATAGCCATTGTATCATGTAATTCCCAGACACTATCTTGCCCAGACCTCCTTTGGACCAGTGTTTACCATCAGCAGGTTAGTGAGCTAGCCTGAATACCAGTGACTTCTAGAAGCTTCCTACAGTGCCAGAGTGGAGGAACTCTGAAGGAGAAGCCTCCCCAGTGTTCCCAAGTCTGTGTGCTAGTTACTGGCAAAGATCAGAACGTTCCTTCCTGGACTGAGCCCTAAGCTCAGTTTGAGCATCAAGTGGAAGTCCTCCTTGAGAAAGTCTCCAGAAAACCTGTGCTGAGAACTAATTCAGCACTGGAGATGGGAAGTGAAGCTCAGCTCCCACACGGGAAAGGCCCGCTTACCCAGCTTTTGGCAATGGTAGCGTCAATTTTAAGCAAGCAGCCTCTAGAAGGAAAATGGAGCAAGAGAGAAACACTCCTCTATATCACGAGTTTGGGAGACCAGAGGAAGGAGGGCTGTGCCGACAGTAGGTAGCAAATCCTTCTGAGACATAAGAAAGCCAGTTGTAATTAGATGTATTCTTTCTATTATTTAAATTGAAATAAGTAATTGAATCCTTAATTAATGGCTTTAAACTGCCTTGGGAATCTGAAGTGCCAGAGTTATTCAGATGCTAAGTATAACTGTGAAGGCCGGGTGTACAGCACGCATGTATGTTGCCTCTGGAACACGTGAGGAGCCTTGTGCTTCAAGGAAAAAGTCATTTCACACTTAACCAGCACTGTGTGAGGGAGCGACCTTCCCTGACTTCCTCTGCAAGGCCCTCCTCTTGGCCTTTCCTAGAACATTCACCCCAGTTTGCTGTCTATCACCTGGATCAGGCTGTCAGGTATTTAAGATTTTCGGTGGGAAAGCTGGTTGGAAAAGAAAATGCAATTTGGGGCCCGTCTGTAGAAGATTCATCTAAATGCAGGCTACCAGTAATAATGGAACTTCCCTAAACAAGGATGGGGGCAGAGCTGGGGATTTTCACTTTTGAAGCCTTTGAAGTTACAAAAGAGCAGATAAAACTGCGCTGGAAGGCAGCCAGGCCGAGTGGAAAGTCTGCAAAATCCCACTCCTGACCACCATGCCGGTCTCTGCCCCCCTTAAGGAAGGAGCACGCCTTAGGCAGGTGTTTCCCTCTTCTCCAGCTCTGTCCACTCCTCACAGGACATCAGGGAGAAGACTCTTGCTGGCAGCATGTGGGTTTAGTAGCCAAAGGGTAGCTCAAGCCAGGTGCATCAGTTTTGGGGAGAAGCAGCCTTCTAAAGTTCCTAGGGAGACCTCGGAAGTTTGTCTCCAAGGTCTCGGCATTCCAGAAAGAGCCAAGAGAATTTTATTAGGTCATTATCTGGCGGGGTAATGTCTCTTCGATTCAAGCAAAGAGTATTTCACATCTGGGAAATTTTTAATGTCTTTTTTTATTGCACAGATGTTCACATCTACAGACCTTCCCTTATGTGGGATTGTTTTCCTTTCTCTTGATAAATCTCTTGGCTCACCGCACAAAACGAATCTACAATAGTCTTAAGTCAGCTCATGACAGATGTAAACTCTCTTGAGACCACTATTTTTTTATTTTACTCACTTTGTATTCATGTTTGGAAACATTTATTAGTATTTATGTGAGTGAATTCAGAGAATGTGTTTGGGAAAATGAATTTATTCATGTTAGCGGAGAGCAGACCATATTATAGATTCATTTACAAACCTGTAAGTATAAAAAAAAAGATTGGAAAGCTAAACTATAATCCTGCAGATTTCATTTAAAAATGGATTTGGTTTTCTGATATTCCATATGCTATTGGTTAAATTGGAAAGCATAATGATGCTGCAGTCTGTGAGTTTAGAAGACACAGGTTATGCAGACACTACTCAGTATCCACTGGGGATTGTTCCCAGGTACCTCAGACATACCAAAACCCATGAGTGCTTGAATCCCCTATATAAAATAGTGTGGTATTTTCCTATCTCCCCTTACATCCCCTATATGTTTAAAACCATCTCTAGATGACTTTCAGTGCCTAATAAAATATAAATGCTACATGGTTTTACTGAATTGCTTAGGGAATAACAATGCTGAAAGGGTGTGTGTCTGTGTGTGTCTGTGTGTGTGTTCAATAGATATATAGTGGCTTCTTTCAGATATTTTCAAATATGTGGGGTCCACAGTTGATCCAGTTTGCAGATTCAGAGGCCTCAGTTGTGAAGGGCCTACTATAACCAGCCACATTTTTTAAAGGAAAGGTCATGCGGCCCGCTCCTCTAGGGATCCTCAGCCCTGGCCACATCATGGTTAGCCAGTGGAGGTCTGGAAAGTACCCATGACTGAATTATGTGATCTGGGCGGAACCCAGGTTGCCAAACCAGAGGACCCAGGGGAGCCAGCCACACATTGGAATTTGAGGATTTTATGGATGGGCCAAGTTTGTTATTTTCATATTGAACCAGGTCCTCTCCTCCTCTCAATAATTTGATCTACAGATAATAGAATTTCTCTGGCCCAAAAGGTCACTTAGTTCTCCACAGTTACCCTGAAGAAAGGTCTGGTGGTCTCCAGAAAAAACCCAGTGGGATCTCAGGAGGACATTGGAAGCCTGATTCTAACACATTGGTGGACATGAATTTAGATCCAAATCCTTTATCCTCTAAGAACTGGACTTAGACAAAGACCTGTGGGGCTGTCAGGTGACCTTTCCGGACCTCAGTTTCCCCATCTAAAATGATGGCACTCATGTCTTCTTAGACTCATGAGAAAAAAAAAAAAAAAAAAAAACAAAAAATGACAGACTCACGGAGAGAGATGTCATCACATATTGTACTACTTGTTGACATTTAGCAAGTTTAAAAATTATTTGGGTTCAGGGTTTCCAAGGATTCAGTCTGTGATCCACTGTCCTGTTGCGTTGGGGCCTGTGGTGAGGAGGATGGTCAGATCACAGAGCACACAGCAGAACAGAGGGATAATTCAGGCCTGGAAGAGAGACAGTATGGATGAAACCAGAGTCTCATAATCCCTTTCAAGGGCAGACCCCAGGAGTCGAGAACATCCCAAGTGTATCCCTCAAGGTTTTTCCACTGCCCAATAGCATCAAACTAGAAATTAAGCCTTTACCCCATGGAGGGCATCCCAGATCCATCCACAACCACCTAAGTTGCAAGAATAGCTTCTCAGTGGTCTGGCCCCGTATCATCCCAGACTCCCTAAAATAAGATTTGAGACAGAGTCCTTCATGCTTGTGAAGCCACCAGTTCTTCTCCTGGAACTAACACAATGGAAACACTGCTGGACAATGTAATTCACCCTTAAAACATCAGAAGCCAGCATCCAGGCCCTTCCTTGAGAACAGTGATTCTCAACCTGTGGACTATGACCCTTTCACAGAGGTTACATATCAGATATTTATGATTCATGACAGTGGCAAAATTACAGTTCTGAAATAGCAACGAAGATAGTTTTATGGTTGGAGGTCACCACAACACGGGGAACTGTATTAAAGGGTTGCAGCATTAGGAAGGGTTGAAACCCACTGCTATAGAAGGAGGGCCTTGTATTATAGAGCGGTTTCCCCAACACAAGAAGCAAATTCTGAAGAGCTAGTAGACGTGAGAGTCAGTGGGGGTATAGTGGTTACTGCCATGGCTTCAATTCCTAGTTCAGCCAGGAAGATGGCCTCAAACAAGTGCCTCAGTTTACTCATCTGTGCAGTAGGAATCACAGGTGGACCTACCTCATCAGGGTGTTGTAAAAATGGAGCAAGGTAACATGCCTAAACTCCTGAAAGCAGGAAGTGCCAAGTAAAGGTTAGCTATTGTTGCCAGGCCAGGCTAACCTGTGTGTCTTCCTCCCACCCAGTGCCTAGCCCATCCTGTAACGGCTTTGACAACACCCTTTCCAGACCTTGCCGAGTGCCCCTAGGAAAGGAGGTTTGCTTCATCGCCACCGTGCGTCTGGCGACACCACAGTTCTTAAAGGCAAGTTCCTGACAAGTGACGTCATGATGTGGACCTATTTCAATAACATCACATTTGGTTACATGTCATTAATGATCCTTATGGAAGAGAATAAAATTGTGATAAAGTTGGTTTTAAAAATTAGTTTTCAAAACTCTAAATGTCTAGGTTCTGGCCTACCCCTATGGCCCATCCCAAAGCCCCAGGTTCCCGTGGGATTTTTTGTTTGAAGGCTTCAGCCATTGGTGATGAAGCCCCAAAGATGTTTTTGGCCAGGCTTCATATCCTTGCACCACTGTTATGTGTACGTACTGAGTATGTGTGCCTCAGACTGTGAGTCAAAAAACTGTGAGCCTTTATTGTATTTTCCCTTCCGTAGTCACACTTCATATCTCTGGTACAAGTGTGGATGGAATTAAATTTGTGATTCGAATTCAGAGGAAAAGCCATCACCTCTTGTTTTCTACGCATCCAGATAATGGGATGGGGGTGAGGCACAGTTTGGCTTCTAGGTACTTTTCCCAGTTTGTGAAATAAATATAGGGTCAGCTAATACAGAAATTAAGTGCAGATGACGAATTTCAGTCCAGCACTGTTTGGAGATTGGCTCAGAGCAGTTTTAGCTTGTGTTACCCATCATTCAATTCCTTTTGAACCAACCAAGGGTGAGCATTTGGCTCCCTGAGAAACATTCTGCTTTTTTTTTTTTCCTTCCTTTTCCAACACAGGAAATGTGTGTAGCTGACGAACCTTTAGAGGAATTCACTTCGAGGCATAGCTTGGAATGGAAATTTTTATTTCTGGATCACAGGTTTGTGAGAAGAAAAACATATTTGAGTTGGGTCCTTTTCAAGAGTTGTTTGCAGGAGCCAGGCTCTGCTTGGGAGAATAAAGTCCAGTCTGGTACACTGAAGGGGAAGGACTCCTTGGCAATAGGAACAGTTGTTCCCAGCTAAGGGGAAGGTCAGGATCCCAACATCCTTGTGCCTGTCCCGTTTGTGCTCGGGTCCTGTGTTCAGAGTGATGTCTCAGCCCCAAGACATCGTTGGGATGGACCCAACTTAGACCGTTCCTACTTCCTGATTGGCAGAAGCAAATGTGGGGAGAGAAATACTCCGATTTCTTTAATCCTCTTTGGATCCTTCAGCCCAGTGCTTTCTTCCCTTCTTAGCACATCATTCCCGGTTTGTGAACTAACACCATCCCCTCCCTGCCCTTTCATTTTGAGCATTGTGTTGGCCCAGTCGATAGCTGTTTTAAATTCTCCAATATCTATAAGTTCTTATTAACATTTGGGCCAAGTTATCCAAAGGAATGAAATGCTTGTATGCTGAAATGAGTGAGTTCCTTCTCAATATGGGCTCTCTCATCCTGACCTTCATTACAATACTGTTTTCCTGCCCCTGGTTCTTGATAAACGAGGACTCCATGGAAGCCACTAAGCGTAAAAACTGCCCCTCCTCACCAAGTGTTACGACCAGCTTGTGTATTGTGCTGTGTTGCCTCTCATAAAGAGTTCCTCTTGCCTCCCTGCAGAGCCCCTCCAATCATAGGGTACCTGCCCTTTGAAGTACTCGGCACCTCAGGCTATGACTACTACCACATCGATGACCTGGAGCTCCTGGCCAGGTGCCACCAGCACCGTGAGTACCACTTGCCAGCCCAGCCAGGAGTCTTGTGCTTGCCAAGAGTCCACATAGCAGGATTCTGTGTGACTGGAAGTCTGCTTGCCACAGTGGGGGCAGGCATGGTGTCCCATGCAGTAATTATGTTGACTAATGGGTTCTTTCATGAGCTTAAATCCATGGGTCCTACTTTAACTCGGAGTTGGCATTGACCTGATCCCCAGCAACATCCCACTGTCAGCCAGAGGAGTCACATCCTTTAATCCTAATCAAGGAATTAAGGTAGGGTTAGATTTTCTCTGGACTGCCCTCCCAGCCAGAGTCTACTGGGAAATCCGGAAGCAGGTGACTTTGCAAGATGCTGCCAGTATGTGGCAGGGGTATGCACAGTATCTTAGGGGATGGAGAGGGCTTGGGAGGGCCCCCTCTACAGCTGATGGAAAAGTCAGAGAAGACTCTGTGCCATAGAAGAGGAGAACATTCCGACAAGCATTCAGGGTAGGCATCATAGGACAGCAAGAATCGCAAGCTCTTCTAGTTCTCGTTTCACAAGACGAATCAGAAATCAACCCCTCAGAGTCATATTTCAGTGCCAGCGCTCAGCTCTGAGTAGGAAGAGCTTCCCAAATGCTGAACTATGGACTCTGAGCTAACGAACCACAGACACTGGTCTTCAGTAGCTGCCTCATCTGTAGTGACTGTTAGGACTTTCTTCTCTGTGCCGTCCTTGTTGACAAGGGAACATGCTGGAGTTGCTGATGGATCTGTCGGGACAGAAAGTTCATCTTAATCTTAACCCTTCGTTTCTCAAAATGTGGCTTAACCAAGCTACATGAGCACCAGGTTAGCTCCAGCTGTAGACTCTCAGGCTCCCTCCACCAGGGATCAGGAATGAGAAAATCGTTTTCACAAGTCCCTGCAGCAGATAGTGATGCACTTTCAGATCTGAGACGTGTGATTGCTTTAAACCTCTGGCTGCCTCTGAAGACTAGCATAGAGAAGCCTCTCGGGTGGCAGAATCACACTAGGCATCTGATAGACTTGCCCGGTGACTCGGGCAAGAAGTGCTTGCTTTGTAGAGCCCACACGTCCACTCTGTCAGGCTTCTCTACTCAGATCCAAATCTGAACAGTGCGGTGAATCCTTTGCCAGGTTCGCTTTCCTAGGTAAGATTCCTCATGACTGTTTTCATTACAAGACACTAAATTGCAGGCACTGTGGTAATAAAATCCAAATTGGTCCTCTTCCTTGGATCCATAATTTATGCTTCTGCCTCACGTGAGCTAATAAACCACCGGCATGCATTCTATCCTGTATATCCCCCAAAGGAGCCATCTGCAGACGCAACTACAAAGGCTCTAGGCAGCCATGCAGCTGCAGGGGGAGACCTGGGCTGCAGGCAGCCATGCCAGACTCTCTGTTCTAAAACGGTGTGGGCTGAGACTCAACTGTTGGTGACAGCTGTAGATGCCCATTGGTTGCTGGCTGGCAGGTTTATTTTGGGTCCATTTCTCTCAGTGTCTGGATGCTCCATCCTCTGTTCAGCTCTTGAAGTCCCAAAGGCATCTCACCTGCAGGAAGATGAATCCCAAGAAAATCAGGGCCTCTTTTAACTTAAATCTCCAGCTGGAAAACCTATCCTTGTGTGCCCTTACGTGAAGAGTTTTTTCAGCCTTAGTGCATTTGGGAACATACGAAGTCATTGGATTAAGAATTCTTCATGCAGGGCGGTGGTAGTTCGTGTCTTTAATCCCAGCACTCAGGAGGCAGAGTCAGATGGATCTCTGTGAGTTCGAGGCCAGCCTAGTCTATAGAGTGTCCAGGACAGGACAGTCAAGGCTACACAGAGAAACCCTGACTCAAAAAAGCAAAACAAACAAAAGAAGGAATGCTTTAGTTTGACTGAGTATGACTAAGTCAGATCACTTGCCTAGTACGCGCAAGGCCCCCAAATCAATTCCAGCACCTCGCAGCCCCCTAAAAGTATCAGATTGTGTGATAATAGTCACTTAAACTACAGTGCAACCTGGGAAATAAGCAATGTTTGATGCGGTCTTCTGGAACTTTTGGATTTTAGTAGTAAGTCTTGGGAGGAGGGTCACTTTTCAATGAGCATCGTTACATACAAAGTCTACTTTTCCCCTCCTAGTGATGCAGTTTGGCAAAGGGAAGTCATGCTGTTACCGGTTTCTAACCAAAGGGCAGCAGTGGATTTGGTTACAGACCCACTACTACATCACCTACCACCAATGGAATTCCAAGCCCGAGTTCATCGTGTGCACTCACTCGGTGGTCAGGTACTGTCCAGACAGGCAGCCTGGGCCCCTGTGAAGTGCCTGGAAGGGTGGGCGAGGCTACCACGGGTGTGGGGAAGGATCAGTGACCACCTTAAGGACACCCTGTGTCAGAGGAAAGGCTCTGGCTGTCATCGGCAGCAAACTGGATGATCAGAACTCGGCCCCTGCCCAGGTACACGCCCTCCCTCCTCCCAGCCCTGAGACATGCTGTGTGTTTTCAGTCAAGTCCCTTTGAATGCTGCCAGGATATTATTTAGTAAGTTCTGGCTTCACTGACCTACTTACATATTTTTCCCTCATCTCCATCCATCCCCCAACTTTCCCTTGTTGGTGTTTTTGAAAAGAACATTAAAATGTTACCTCAAAATAACTCAAACACATACTTCTTTTTTCGTTAAGGCTTCACAATCCCCTGCTGGCAACTGAGGCATGTTAGGGCAACAGCTGGGTTGCCTGTAGGAAAGTGGCCCTGAGGGGTCCCTAGTAACTTTGGGGAACCCTCAGCTCAGGGTGGGTGAGCAGGAATTCAAAGAATAGCAATATGCCCAGCATGGCATGGATGTGTCCTATGTGGGTTCCCAACTCTCAGAGTTAAAGAAAACTGGTGATTCACCCTCCATCCCAGGAGAGAAATGCCAAGAAGGCAGGTCTTCTAGAGGCTGGTTTAGAAGAGAGACTTTGTGCCCAGCAGAGTGTCACACTCCAATAATCCTAGCATGAGGGAGGCTGAGTCAGAAGGATCTCAAGTGTGAGGCCAGCCTAGGCTACAGAGTAAGACCCCATTTCAGAAAAAAAAATCTAATAAGAATAATAAATAGTTCACCCCTATATCAAGTGGATTTTGAGTTTATATATTTTGACTAAACACTGATGAAAATATTTTAAATTGAATTTATACTATATACAAGCATGTTTCTTCTCACTGTTCCCTAAAGAGCATAGTATATCAAGTGTGCACATGGCATTTACCTTGCCTTAAGTATTAGAAGGAAGCTAGATATGACTTGAAGTATGCCAGAGGATGTACACAGATGATATATAAATACTACCCCATTTTATGTTAGGGACTCCAGCATCTGTAGGTTTTAGTTTCCAAGGGGGTCTTGTGTCTGGTCCCCATGGATACTAAGGGACAACAGTATATATAAACTATATGTGAAGGTGGATACACACCTATGCATATAGAATAGTCTTGCTTAGTGTGTGCAGAGAATAGAGAAAACCGCTGGCCTTTCTCAACCAGTGACCTTGATCTGATTTCATTACATCTTGTGCCCCACTCTCCAGTTCATCCTTTTGGACTTCCTCAGCCAGTGGCTTGTGACTTCATGGCCAGGAGTCATCCACTGCCTCTCACCTGTGTCTTTTCCAGTGGGATGCTCAGTCCCCGAGGAAGGGAAGCTGCTACCCTTCTTGATCCTCCACCTCCCAAATCATAGGAAGAAGCTAGCTCTAGGAGAGACTTGGAAGCGAACTGAGCAAATAAATAAGGGGTCAAATGCTCCAGTTTTTCATCACAGTCACCTCCCCATCCCGCAGCTCCACACAGGAGTTTGTCTGCAGTGGTGACAGAATGGTTCCCTAATTTCAGCAGTGGCCTGGGTCTGGCTAGTTCTGGGTTTGTGTCTTTATATATGCTTTCATTTTCATATACACTGTCTATAATGAACATGCTTGAAGCACGGTTTTTAGTCCTTTACATACAGAAGCTCATCAGCAAATAAAAATATATCTTAAATGTTACTGTATCTGGAGATTTGGGGAAACAAAGAGATAGAATAGTGGGGAAGGAAACAAGCCATCCTGGAAATGGAGGTATCTGCAACACATTAGAATCTGTGTAAGGCAATTGGGCAGGAATGAAACTCAGACCTCTAAGGAGGTCACAGATGGCTCTTCTGTGCTGTATACATCATGAGCAGGCTTTATGTAGAGGGCCCCCATGTGCTTCATTGGGTATTGCCCTCCTAGGATGTTCCAGCACCACAATGGTCTGTCTCTTTCCTGAGCAGTTATGCAGACGTCCGGGTAGAAAGGAGACAGGAGCTGACTTTGGAGGACCCACCCACAGAGGCCATGCATCCCTCCTCACTGAAGGTGAGCTTATGCCTCCCTGTCCAGAGGATGAAAAAGAAAGCAGTGACACCCACCATGGCTTGTTTTGACCAATACTGGGGTAGCAAGAACAGATTCCTCTCAGCTGAGCACTTGCTGAGTTCCCCATTACTCTGTGTGATTTGTGGGTGCCTGCTTACTTACCTTTTATGAAGGCCCTATGGAGTGGGCACTGTGTACTCTCTTCCCTCAGGTGAGCATGGAAGCGTGGGTATCCAAGGGCACACTTGGAAAAGTTGGCTCAGAAGCAGCCTCTGGACCCAAGGGATGGCTTGGCAACTTCTCAGCCTTCCAATGATGGCTATCAAAAGCCCAGTTTGTATTTCTCCCACAGATAAAATGCTGGGCAGTGATTCCAGAATCCACTAGAGTGTGGAGCAGTTCAAGGCCTCTGTCTCTCCCTTAGACTGAGCTTTGTTGTGTTGTTTCCAGGTCTTAGCCTGTCCCTCCTGCTCCTTCTGGTTTTGATTTTGGTAGTGCTGGGAAAGGGATACACACAAAGCTACCATCCCATGTCTCCATGTTGTTTTTAATTCAGGGTCACAGATTTTAGTTAATAGCCATGACTGTCAGCTTTGTATAAAGAAGTCTGGTGTAAAAAAGGGAACACTGATGCCAAAGAGATCTTTCAGCCTACAAAGCCTTCTTTCCTTTTTCTATCCTGAGTTCTCTGGTCCCATCTGACCAGGGTTTTCCTCTGACAATGCCAAGGAACTGTGATGATCACCTATAAGCAGACCAGAGCCTCAGTCCTTCAAAGGTCATTCATAAAGCAAGCAGAAATGTTAGAAGACAAAGAGAAAAGGCAAGAGAGGAAAGAGTGTTGTATTTCATTAAAACTAAGAAGCTATCAGCTGGAAGGGCCAGTGTTGTTTTAAGAAAGCAAAAACAATCTATGAAATAAGGATTTTCTTACATCAATTGTGGAATAAAACCCTCTTTTGGATATGTTGAAAGGTAGCTGAGGGGGCGAGGAAGGAAAGGGAAGGAAGACAAGTATTATAACTCAATAAAATCAATTTTAAAAAGAAGGTAGTTCTAGGGTGTCCAGCAATCTAGATTCCAGAATCTGACCAAAGGCTGGCAGCCCGCAGCCTGTCTGTGATCACCAAAAATGTCTCTCATCCCTTGCCGATGCAACTGGGAGGAAAGAGAAATCCCCTTTAAAGATCAGAGAGCAGTGTCTGCAGCGGCCTACGTGCTGCGATTCTGCCTCCGTGAGCCATCACCTGCATCCTTACACGAGGAGGCTGCCATTGCTCAGGGAAGAGTCTGGTACCCAGCTCACCAACATACATCATGGCGGAGAGTGAAATTCCGCTAGTAATTGACAAGTGTTTGACACACCATACATCACAACCAAAGAGCAGGTGTAATGTGTACCCAGCCATCAGCCAATCAGAAATTGTCACTCAGGTTTCTGGGTGTCAAGGTGTCCGCTCTTTTTGAAGTGCAACTTCTGAAACATTGCTTCTCAAACTATCCATGGTGATCCTATTTGGGGGAGTTTTAACATTCCCCTGGCCGAGATGTTTGTGAAATGCATATTCCATCATTGGATTGATATTCAGGGTTGGCAATGGCTGTGACAGCCCCTCAGTGTGCACACTCACTCCCTGAGTGATTCCTCTGCTGAAGAGAAATGTGCAGTTCACTATGGTCATATGGTCATGGTGCAGTGACCCTGGGACCAGCCTGACCTAAGGTGACGGTCACTAAGCAGCTCTTAGTTCCCACCACACACTCAGGCACATCCTGTTTGGTGCAACATCTTGTAGGTCTCATATCAATCACCGCAGTCTTCTTTGCAGGCACACGCGCACACACACACACACACACACACACACACACACACTATCACTATGGTGACAGCCATCCTTACTGGAGCCATGAGTCCAAAGACAGAACAGTACACAGAATCGCATATGTGAAACTGAATACCCTGGTCAGTGGTCATAACACAGTGGGTACTGGCAATCTCCACCTTTCCGAGTGAGAACAGGACTTAGAATAAACACTACTTTTTCTTCTTCAGCTTAAAAAAGATTTTTATAAATTGTCATACATTTAGCCTAAGCCGTAGAGGATGGGAGCTGGGCCACTGTAGCTGCTTTCTCTCTCATCATGCCTTGTTTGAGGCAGAGATGGCCTGGAAGCCAGGACCAGTTAAGAGTCAGAGATCAAAGGATGAGAGACCCCAGGCTCTTCACCAATGCAGGGAGCAAGCTGGAGCAGCAGTATGAGACATGTCTTTTGATGGCCTTGTGGTGTTGATCTCGCTGGCCGTGTTAACAGTTCCATGCTTACAGTAGCCTTATTTCTTTCTAATCTCGCCTCTCACTTCAGAATCCCAAAATTCTGGGTGATGAGATAATGATTTTAAGGGGAAAACAGAATGCACAGTCAGTGGTGGGGGGAATGTGAAAATTCAAAATAGAAGGTGAGGCAGTATAGGTAAGTGTGGCTGGTAAGACAGCCTCTCGGCGATGCTACATGACACATGAGCATCAATGTATTTACAATGGTGCCAAAACAGAATATTTCTCTCAATTTCTTCCAAATTCTATATACTAGAATTAAAGTCATGATGTGTCATTTGTTCATGGAGTCTTAACGCTGAAATATGGCTTTTCAGGGGTGTATGTGTGTGTATCTGTGTGTCTCTGTATGTGTATGTATGTGTGTCTGTCTGTGTGTCTGCATGTCTGCGTGTCTGTGTGTATCTCTGTGTGTATGTCTGTGTGTATATGTGTCTGCATATGTGTGTGTCTGTGTGTCTCTGTGTGTCTGTGTCTGTGTGTCTCTGTGTGTCTCTGTGTCTGCATGTCTTTTGTGTCTGTCTGTGTGTCTGCATGTCTGCGTGTCTGTGTGTCTCTGTGTGTCTGTGTGTATATGTGTCTGCATATGTGTGTGTCTCTGTGTGTGCCTGTGTGTCTCTGTGTGTCTATGTCTGTGTGTCTGTGTCTGTGTGTCTGTGTGTATATGTATCTGCATGTCTGTGTGTCTCTGTGTGTGTCTGTGTGTCTCTGTGTGCCTGTGTGTCCGTGTGTCTATGTCTGTGTGTCTGTATCTGTGTGTCTCTATGTGTCTGTGTGTCTTTGTGTCTGCATGTCTGTGTGCCTGCATGTCTGTGTGTCTCTGTGTGTCTGTGTGTATATGTGTCTGCGTATGTGTGTGTCTCTATGTGTCTGTGTGTCTATGTCTGTGTGTCTGTATCTGTGTGTCTCTGTGTCTGCATGTCTGTGGGTCTGTCTGTTTCAGGAAAAGGACTCAAGCCTGGAGCCCCAGCAGCACTTTAACGCACTTGACATGGGTGCCTCGGGTCTAACTACCAGCCCTTCGCCGTCAGCGTCCTCAAGGAGTTCCCACAAGTCCTCGCACACAGCCATGTCAGAACCCACCTGTGAGTGCCATTCCATGGATGGGTAATGGATGAGAACCCCATCAGACCAGGGGCACAGAGTCACGCAAAGTCCCAGACTGAGTTGGGCCAGGCCATCTCACCCAGAAAGCCAAGTTTACACTCTGTATTTCACACCTCACTGTTGGTGCTTTCTCATATGTGTTAGTTAGGGTTTCTATTGGCATGACGTAAGACATACACACCATGATCAAAAACCAATGAAGGGAGGGATGGGTCTATTTCATCTGTCATCCAGGGAGTCAGAGCAGAAACTGGACGCAGGAGCTGATACAGAAGCCATGGAGGGGTGCCGCTTACTGGTTTGTTCCTCCTGGCTTGCTCAGCCTACTTTCTTATGCCATCTAGGACCCAGGGGTGGCACCACCTACAATCAACTGTACTACAGACTTGTCTATAGGCCAGTCTGGTGGGGGGCATTTTCTCAGCTGATGCTCCCTCTTCTAAAATGACTCTAGCCTGTGTCATGTTGACATAAGAACTAGCCAGCACACCATCCCCTGGCATGACCCTGGTTTCCTTACAGCCACGCCAACCAAACTGATGGCTGAGAACAGCAACACAGCGTTGCCAAGATCGGCCACCCTACCCCAGGAGTTACCAGTGCCAGGACTCAGTCAGGCGGCCACAATGCCGGTATGTGTGGGATCCCCATCTTCTCAGCAGGGCATTGCTGTCTTGTGACATGGGCTGAAGAGCCACAGGAACACATGGAGTCTCTCCAGGGAATCAGTTTTATTTAGGGATTGAGGGGACAGGACGGGGTGCGGTGGGCAGGGAGGGAGCCATGAAGCCATGGTATTTATATAGCAATAAATTTTAGGTATTTTTATGGGAAAATGAGCATGGATATGTACTTGCAGAATACAAAATTCAAGTGATTTTAAGAATAGAATTTAGCCAGGCAGTGGTGGCACATGCCTTTAATCCCAGCACTCGGGAGGCAGAGGCAGGCAGATCTCTGTGAGTTCGAGTCGAGCCTGATCTACAAGAGCTAGTTCCAGGACTGGCTATAAAGCTACAGAGAAACCCTGTCTCAAAAGCCAAAAAAAAGAATAGAACTTAGTGCTTCAATCATAAGGGTCTCTCTCCTGAGCCTCTAGGGGCCCTCCTGTTTGAATCTCACTCTACGTGTGACTTTGTGCAAGAAGACTGGTGGCAGGCTATGGTGCTGATGTATGCCAAACCTCTCCATAACACCATAGATTGTTGACCTGTATGCAAAGTCATCAGCAGACCATATTTTTCTCAAGGATGGTGGCCCAGCGTGCTTCTCTCTCTCCCAGACGTGCAGGAGGCACAGAAGAAGCCAAGTGAACCTCTGGAGGGTGAGCCAGCCCCTGGCTGGCAAGCCTGCCCCTGGGATTCTCACTGGCATCACACCTTCCCACTGCTACTTCCTTCTTATAGCCCCTCGGGACTGGGCACACTGGAGGATAACTTCAGAAGAGTCTTCTTTCTTATCTCCCGAAAACATTTAACAGCCCATGAAACTTGGAGTCATAGCTCTTATTTCTACATATTGTTTTCCAAGTGATCAGGAAATGACTCCACTGACGACATCCTGAGAATAAATCCACTGGGGAGAAGAGTAGCCTGCCTGATCCTCACGGAAGGAGTCTATCTAACACAGGCAGCAGAGGGAGACAGAGCTGAGCTGCCAAGTGCAGGCAGACATCAGCAGCTGTGCCTAACACATCATGGTGGGGAATCACCTACTCTGAGAGCACCCAAAACTGGCTCAAGAGCCATAAGTGTCTTTTATACCCACTGTGGGTCGCCCTTAACTATGTGTCCTACACCGGAACCATTGCAGTCAGGAAATAGAGGCCTTAACTTTCTGTAAGTCTTCATCCTAAGACTTGCAGCTAGAAAACCCAGCCAGCAGAGAGCCGGGCCACTGAGCCGTTTGGGAGTGATCTTTAATAAAGCTCCTCTCTCTCACCAGGCTCCCCTGTCTTCCCCATCATCCTGTGACCTTGCAAAACAGCTCCTGCCTCAGACAATCTTGCAGAGTCCACCTGCTCCCATGACACAGGTGAGTCAGAGGCTGGGGACAGAGGGACATCTTCTGAGGTTGTGAAGGTTTTCACACTGTATTGTGCATCCAAGCATCAACTAAGGCCTGAAGTGGGGGATTTTACCCCGAACTCCACATGGGACATATCTAACAATGGGCTTTCTTATCAGCACTGTCCTCAGCTGTCTCTTGTGTCTTCTCACTTCATGTTCTTTCCCCCGGTGTCTGATTTTTGTCTTCATAATCGTCTTTGTTCGTCACTCTGCTATTTGTCTGCATTGTTTTCATTCTATATAACTCCAAGTTTTAGGAAAGGTCTGAATAAGGCAAAATATCATAGAAGACCCTGGAAGGCTCTAGAAGCTATTAATCCATTGCGATAAATATCATGTTTCTTTTAAAAGGGGGTGCATTACAGCTTTGCGGAGCAATCCCTTCCTTGTTTTGGTAACACTCGGTGAGTTCTTGCTTGGGTCAGTCCAAGAGCAAGGCGTTAGGGATGCAGGAATTCTTGTAACATGGTCCTTGCTCTTAGTTTGTAGAGTCAAAAGGGAAGTAGTCAGGTAACCAGAGAAACCACCTATTGCAGATGCTTCACAGGGCCAGTCAGACACAGTCTGTCTAGGATGGCTTCCTGGAGGAGGCATCCCTTGAACTGGCCCTGAAGAGTGGCTAGAAGACTGATGACAATAGAAAAGAGAGACATTTTAAAGGAGAACTGTGTAACACCCCACTGGCCTGGCACAGGACAAGAGCCTAACCATGGAGCCATCCACTCTGTGGTCACAGGGAGTATTGCACAGAATCGCTTCTGTTTCCGCTGTTAAGCCCAGAGCTTAAGTTTATTTATGGGCGTTTGGCATTGTCCCAATCTCTGGTCCCAAGTTGTACCTGTGTCCCAGATGGCCATTCACCAACACCTCAACTTCTCAGAGTTTGGCTGTCTCTCTCTGTACAGCGCTGAGATGGCTGATGGGAACATTTCGGAACATATGCCCTCGTAGAAGTGGCCTCGGATGCTTTCCTGGAATAAGAAAGACGTGTGTTAGCATATGCTTCTTGCTAGCGTCTGACTTGAGCAGTGATATCAAAGCTGTTCAGCCAGAGTCTCCTAATTAAAATAGTCCATCTTTATCCTCATCGGGGAAAAAGAAAATCAGAATAGTGTTCTTCCTTTTCAAGTTCTTGAGATAGAGTTGGTATGGAGTGAGAGTGATTTGCTTCAATCCAAAGGCACACGAAACAAGAATCCCTTTCACTTCTGGGCCTTGCATCTCAGGAAAAAATGTATTGTTATAATACCTAAAGGTAGGTGGCCCTTTGAGAGTTCTAATTTTTTATTGCTTAAAATCTACATACTAGTAACTAACCTGTGGTATGCTCTACATGATAACAACTGTATTTGTCTTAAAATTTATTTTTTATTTATGTTTGTGTCTATGCATACCATGTGTGTGCAAGTGCCCACAGAGGCCAGAGAGTATCAGTTCCCCTGAAGGCAAAATTAGAGCTGGCTCTAAGCTACCATTAGGTGCTGGGCACTGAACCAGGGTTTTCGGCTAGAGCAGCAAGTGTTCCTAATGCCGAACCATCTCTTCAGCCCCAACTACTGTATTCTTTAAGACAGTCTTACAAAAAACAGACAGACTGGTTCTGAGACCTCTCCCGACAGATGCTTAGGTCCCGATGTTCCCATAGAGCCTGCTCACACCCTCTCATATCCTGCAGGTCCCTCTGGTGATGATGACTGTCCAATCCAATGCCAGTACCCTACCAACAGCTGTTGTCTATAGTGTTGCAGAATAGCGGTGAAGAGGCATGCCTGCTCATGTCTGCACATGTTCAGTACGCATGTTCAGAGTGCATTAAAAATGCATCTGAGGTTGGTGGAGCCACACTAGCCAACTCTCCTGGCTTCTCAAGTCCTCCTCAGAGCTACTGCAAGTGAGAGAGGATGAGATGCGGTGATTTCCCTTCAGTTATGTACCTACCTTCTGTTATTGTACTGTCCTGTACCGAGGGTAGGGTGTAAAATCCATGGCTTGGGAGGCATTTGTCTGAGCAACTTGTAATTTCACCAAAAGCCTCTTTCCCTTAATACTCCTAAGTTAGAGTAGATTCCCCTATCACAAAGGGGCACTGCCATGACTGTAGCTCATTGATAGGACACCTATCCAGGCTGTGCAAGGCCTTGAATTCAAGTAAAACACACACACACACACACACACACACACACACACACAGAACACTAGCTCCTGTAGTCCCTACCATGCCCAACCAGAACCACCCTACTGCCAGCTCTTTTTGAGTATACCATGAGGCCCTGACATTTACAGACCTTATAGAGCCCACCACAGAAGCTTTGTGTCTTGTGTTTTTAATTGAATACCCAGTGTGGCTTGGTTGTTCCCTCAGTGGAATGTTCTTTCAAAACCCAACTGCCTGCTTTGATGGGTTACATTGCAGCAGAGATTTATGCGGGGTAGGTTAGTTAGTCTACATCAGTCATGATTAAACTCCTGTGTAGCCGAGGCACCTTTTATTGAGGAGGTCTGATATCAAAGTCCTACCTCACTGAGGTAGGACTGGAGATGAGAGAGGAGCTTGCTGATAAAGTCTCTGAGGCTCAGGTCCAGTTTGTCCCCTACACCATGCAGCTCTCTGACCTCTAATAAACTTGGCATGGGTTTATAGTGAAGAAATGAAGTTTGCAGCGAAGAAGTGGGGTGCTTGCCTGGGAGATGGCTGATGAGTGGGGCTTTCTGCAAACAGTGACAGCTACCCTTATCATTCTGACAGGCTCTAGATTTGGCCACTACTGGGGACTGAACCCAGGGACTTGCATTTGCTCAGCATATACTCTCCCAGTGAGCCACACTTTCTATTGTTATGCTGTTCCAAAATGGTGCATCTTTCAGAAGATTCTATATGCGTTCTCAACTCCACTGTCGTCCTTCCTTTGCCATGTAGGAGAGGTCAAAGGCCAGAGTAGAAAAAGGACAGATTTCATGCATATTTGCAAAAGATGGTGGACAAGAAACAGCAGGAAGATATAGGGGTAGAGGTTGAGGGATAAAAGAGGAAGTCACTGTTTAAAAAAAAAAAAAGGAAGAGCCGGGCAGTGGTGGCACATGCCTTTAATCCCAGCACTCAGGAGGCAGAGGCAGGCGGATCTTTGAGTTCGAGACCAGCCTAGTCTACAATAGCTAGTTCCAGCGCAGGCTCCAAAGCCACAGAGAAACCCTGTCTCAAAAAAAAAAAAAAACCTAAAAAAAAAAAGGAAGGAGAAAGAGAGGAAGAAAGAAGAAAAGGAAGGAAGGAAGGATAGAGGTAAAGAAGAAGTAAGAAAAGGTAGAAGAAGGAGAAAGGAGACAGAGAATGGGAAACTGCAAACCTAGCAAATTTGCCTCAAATCATAGGCATCAAGCTGGGTGTGATGGCATACATTTGTGATGTCAGCACTCAGCAGATTGGGACAGGAGGATTGCCATGAGTTCAGGCCTACCTGGGCTACATAGCAAGAGCCTGTCTCAAAAAGACGAGTGAAGGGAGAAATGGGAAAGGGACAGGAGGGGAAATAAGAAAGAAAGGAGAAGGCAAGCCCAGAGCAGGGATTGTGAGCCCAAGGAAGGCCACCCCTATGTCTCTCTTTTGATTTCCAGCAAGGAAAGAGCCCTTGTTGAAGGATATGTAAGAGGGCACAGAGTTTTCTAAGGCCAATCTCAGTTTCAGGAAGGGATTCAGAGGCCTAAAGCAAGTTGTTCAGGCAAAACAAACCAATGGTTCATGTTATGGGGCCCCCTCGGCCATGATCATCCTTGAGGGAGACATCAGATGGCCACCTTGTCCTTGCCCATAGTTCTATGCTGTGTGACTGTGTGAAGCAAAGATGAGCATGAGGAAAGGGTGAGAAGGCCTCAATGGATCCAGGCCCGTTAGGATCAAATTTATGGTGGCAGAGGGGCTTGCTGTCATCATTAGCACAAGAAGGTTGACTAGAGACCCTCAGAACACCTAGCCCTTGTTCTAGATCCTGCCTCCTTCAGAGCTGAGCAGCGTTTTCTTCAGAGATATTGAGAACAATGGCTGAAGAATAGGAAAGAAAAACATGTAAGATTGATTAATCAGGATGGTGGCAAGGGTGGTCTCAGGCTGAAATAACTCTTTGATCTGATTACTTTTTCAAAAACATTTTCCTTTTGAAGTTTTCAGCACAATTCAGCATGTTCCAGACCATTAAAGACCAGCTGGAGCAGAGGACGCGGATCCTGCAGGCCAACATCCGGTGGCAGCAGGAAGAGCTTCACAAGATCCAGGAACAGCTCTGCCTGGTCCAGGACTCCAACGTCCAGGTGATGTGCCTCACAGGCTGGCCTCTGTTCTCCTTAGGATACACTTCTGTTCAGGCAGGACATCCCCCTCAAGTCCTTGTGCACTGTGTTACGGAACCCAGTATGCTTAGGAAGCGCGTGGAAACTCCTACAGACAGATCACGTCAAACAAACCCACCTGGAGCCAAACTTGAAATTCTCACAGTGTCCTCTTCCTCGCCCCTCGCTTCTGTGGGTGCATTTCTGTTTACTGTCCCTCCTGAATTTCCTTTTCAGAAAGGTTTCCCTGCCTAGATGTCCCCTCGGACATGGATTCTACCTCCCAGGACCTCTGTAGCTAGGTTTCATAGAACCAGGCCAGGTCACTGTGGAGGGAGCTGCAGAGAGCTCTGCTGTCTTCTCTGACAGAGCAGGAGATGAAAAGCCATGCTACCTACTCTGTAGCCTAAGGAAGCAATAGAGACAGCTGGTCTGTCGCCCTGCCATTCCAATGGTGAAAGTCAGTGGGGACACTCCACAGTCTGACTGCAGTGGCCTATGCCGTAAACCCAGACTCATTGCTTGGAATTCTTTTAAGAGTCATTTGTTGGTTTGGGGTTTGGGTTTGTTTGTCAGGGACATAAATATCAGATCTACCTCAAGGATAAGTTGCAAGGAGTCCCCAACCCTTGTGGGGAGTTATGCATATTTTAGTTCAGGACTGCTTAACTTTGTGGATTTGGGCCCAGCCTTTAACTGCCGATGTCATTGTATCTAACCTTGAGACTGTCTTGAGAGCCCCAAGCATTTATAGCCACCTTAGGCAAGATGCAGAGGACAGAAAGGACAGCTCAGGACAATGGCCACAGAATTATCCCCACTGCTTCCTTCACACTGACTCTCCTGAGCATCCAGCAGTGACAGGCACACCATGGTGGATACTGAAAAGCCATTGCATGGCAAGACTTATATATGACAGTGTGGTTTCATTGGATGCTCAAAGAATCTTCTCTCCAGCCATTCTGCTTCCCCGAGTACTCATCAGCTCTGCTGGGAGGTTCAGGGGACCTCGGTGGCACCTGCTGATCCTGTCCTTCTGGCCCCTTACCAGATGGGACAACCTAAGATGTACCTGTGCTGAAGCGCAGGGAAACCCTACTCAGCGACAAGCTATACTCTCCCTCTGCTGCAGTGCCTGGACACGGGTAGACGCTGGAATAGTTCCACGAAATTAAAAGCGTGATCATCGAACTGTCAAATTCATAAAAGGCCACTTGTTACTCATTCCTCCCCAAGTGCAGTATTTTTTCTCGCGCGCAGATCCATAACCTGGTTGCTAGCCTTGAACTTGTCCCGCTTCAATTACGTTAATGGAATTTTTATACTAACAGGAAGGGGGAGTTGAAACAGAAAGTGCTAAAAAGCAAGGTAGGCGTATGAGCATCCTCCAGAGCGCCTGGAGCTTTCTGCTTCCTGCCTGTGCCGCATTAGAGCGAGGCTTTAAAATAACAGGCAGCAAAGCTATCACTTTTGCTCCCAGCTGTAAAGAATGGGATCTTTCCCCATTAGGGACCCATTTTGTGAACCCCCCAAACCATAGATGTGTGCCAAAACACATATGTACCTGAGTTCTACAAGGAGCCGTGTGAACCCAGTCCCCCAGTGTGTGCCTTCCCTGTGGATATAGACTGTTCTAGTACTCTCCAACCTTGGAGATGCCAGGTCCTAAAGCCCATGCCTCTCTGTGGCTATGCCCTTCAGTGTGTGCACCTCCCTATGAAAACCAACCTCTTACCTCCATCTGCACCGTAAGCTCCCCAGCGCACACCTCCCATGCCACATAAGCTCCCCAGCGCACACCTCCCTATGCCACATAAGCTCCCCAGCGCACACCTCCCTATGCCACATAAGCTCCCCAGCGCACACCTCCCTATGCCACATAAGCTCCCCAGCGCACACCTCCCTATGCCACATAAGCTCCCCAGCGCACACCTCCCTATGCCACATAAGCTCCCCAGCGCACACCTCCCTATGCCACATAGCTCTCCAGTGCACATCTCCCTATGCCACATAAGCTCCCCAGTGCACACCTCCCTTGCAGAATCTATGCCCTCCAGTGTATGCCTCCCTGTGAAAAAAAAAAAAAACCTGAGTGTATGTCTTCCTTCTAGAAGCCAAGCCTTCAGTGGACACCTCCCCTGTGATGCTAAGCCCTTTGGTGCACATCTTCCCAGTGGAAGCTAAGCCCTCTGCTGCAAGCCTTCTCTGCATGCATTCCTCTGTCCTTGTCTTCACAATGGAATTTTCCAAAAGAACATGGAGATCCACAGATATCAAACCAGAGAACATCTCCTCCAACAGCCTGGCTTCTTGTTTTTCCGCAAGCCTTAAATACATCCTAAAACTCCTACCAAAATGTGATCCTTAGTTTTTTTTTTTTCTTTAAAAAAACAAAAGCTGATTCAACCATAAATATAAGCAAGTGAAAATTGCTATAGCCTCCGTGCACCTCTACCCCACATACCACCAGAGAGGGAAGACAGAAGGATGATAACACATTGCGATCGCTGAAGCCTGGGAATGTTGCCATAGCATACAGGACTTTTTGTACCATTCCTATATTAATTACTTCTGAATGTCCTATAATAATAACAACAATAATTTGCACGATTAGGCAGATATGAAGAGTGGAAAATTACACATAAGTGTGGCCTTTTATGTGTAACATACTTTTCTTACTTGGATTGAGGAACTATTTTTTTTTTCACATTTTCTATAAAACTGACCCCAGAACCTTTTGGAAAAGTCCATGAAATTCTTCTCTGTTGTTGATATAAAAACAAACAAACAAAAAACCCAGAGGCATGGACATCTGTGCCCAGAGGCAAACCAGGACCCCCACTCAGTCGGAGTCCCTCACCACAGCTCAGTGGGCTCACTTCATGGGCTCGGAACTTAAGCGTGTGCTAGTGAGTTCTTTTAAAGTTCGGCTGTGAGGAAGTCCTCCGAGATGTTTGCTCCCAGGTGGAAATGAGGGACACATCAGTCGAGCTTTGCTGAGAGACCCTGGCACTCCCTGCAGCCAGGAGAAAGTGGCCTCTTGCTTTTTATTTTTTATTTTTCTTATTATTATTTTTAACTGGAGCATGTGCACCCTCTACTGGCAATTCAAATGAATGACTAAAAAGACAAATACAACGTTTTTTTTTTTTAACTGGAGAAATAATATGTGGTTTTTTTTTAATTGTTTAATTAAACTATATATTTTTTCTCTGCTCCCATCCCCTTCTACCCTCTCCCATGGTCTCCATGCTCCCAATTTACTCAAGAAATCTTGTCTTTTTCTACTTCCATGTAGATTAGATCCATGTATGTCTCTCTTAGGGTCCTCTTTGTTGTCTAGGTTCTCTGGGATTGTGATTTGTAGGCTGGTTTTCTTTGCTTTATGTTTAAAAACCACTTATGAGTGAATATATATGATATTTGTCTTTTTGGGTCTGGGTTACCTCACTCAGTATGATGTTTTCTAGATCCATCCATCTGCCTGCAAATTTCAAGATGTTGTTATTTTTTTCTGCTGTATAGTACTCCATTGTGTAAATGTACCACATTTTCCTTATCCATTCTTCAGTCGAGGGGCATTTAGGTTGTTTCCAGGTTCTGGCTATGACAAACAATGCTGTTATGAACATAGTTGAGTACATGTCCTTATGGTACAATTGAGCATCCTTTAGGTATATACCCAAGAATGGTATTGCTGGGTCTTAAGGAAGGTTGTTTTCTAATTTTCTGAGAAATCGCCATATTGATATCCAAAGGAGCTGTACCAGCTTGCACTCCCACCAGCAATGCAGAAGTGTTCCCTTTATCTCACACCCTCTCCAGCATAGGTTGTCATCAGTGTTTTTGATCTTGGCCATTCTTACAGGTGTAAGATGGAATCTCAGAGTTGTTTTGATTTGCATTTCTCTGATGACTAAGGATGTTGAACATTTCCTTAATGTCTTTCAGCCATTTTAGATTCTTCTGTTGAGAGTTCTCTGTTTAAGTCTGTACCCCATTTTTTTATTGGATTATTTGTTCTTTTGATGACCAATTTTTGAGTTCTTTGTATATTCTGGAGATCAGCCCTCTGTCTGATGTGGGGTTAGTGAAGATCTTTTCCCATTCTGTAGGCTGCCGTTTTGTCTTGTTGGTCGTGTCCTTTGCTTTACAGAAGCTTTCAGATTCAGGAGGTCCCATTTATCAATTGTTTCTCTCAGTGTCTGTGCTACTTGAACAACATGTTCCTTGATTGTTCTTTGAGACATTCTTCATTCTAGCCAAACAGCCAACTAGCTAGCTGTCCAGATATGTGTGCCTCACTTGGCGGTATAAAGGGAGGGTGGAAGGCTAAAGAGAACAAGAGTTTTAACCCTTAAAGAACATACACAGATGGACCAGCATAGCTTACCAAACTGTTAGCTCCATGACACTAGCAGAGACAGTTTGAGCAGAAGGATTTGTTCCCTTATCTGTTGAGCTGTTTGGATGTGTCTTTTCCAATCCATACCTTTTTCAGATCTCTATATGCCCAGTCAAAAGAGCAGAGATCTCTCTCTTCCATTTGAAGTACATTGCTATCGTCTAGCATTCATTCAACATTTCCTGCATCTTAAGTACTTACTATGCCTTGACTTCACTAATCCTTTCTGAGACTATGTGTTGCCACTGTCACTGGGCCGGCTAGCTTTCTGTCGACTTGACACAAACTGAAGTCATCTGAGAAGAGGGAACTCCCATGGAGAAAATGCCTCTATTAAGATATGGCTGTAGGCCAGCCTTTCTTAATTTGTGATTGATGGGAGAGGGTCCAGTCCATTGTAGTGGGGCCACCCTTGGGCTGTAAGAAAGTAGGCTGAGCAAGCCATGAGAGCAAGCCACAGCACCTCTCTCTGACCTCGAGGTTCCTGCCCTGGTCCAATTCCTGTTCTGACTTCCTTCAGTGTCTGACAGAGATGGGGTAGCACAGGCTAAATGAGCCCTGTCCTTCCCAACTTGATTTTGGTCATGGTGTTTCAGCACACCAAAAGTAACCCTGCCTAACACAGAAATTGGTACCAGGATAGTGAGGTGTTGCTGTGATAGACCTGACCACGTGTTTTTGGAAAGACTTTGGAGCTTTTTAAAGTGGGTTTCAAAAATCGTTGAGAATGCAAAGCTTGGTGAGCTGTTCTGTGGGTGAAAAGAATGTGGAAAGAAATGCAAAGGACAGAGACCCGGCCTGTGACGTTTCAGGTGGAAGCAGAGACTCTACCAGGCCATTTTTGTGAAGAATCTGTGATATCCGTTCAGTTAGAGCTGAAGAATGGGCTGTGATTAATGAGAGACTAGAACCACCAAAGTGAAACCTTTGCTTTGCTGGGACAATATCAGTTCTGGTCAGCTGGAGCTGAGAAGATAGCGATGATTGAGAAGAGATCAGCATCCCTGAGGTGAAATCATCTGGGAAGTGTTCCCTTAGAGTCAGCACATGAAGCTGTGTACCGGGGGCAGCAAAGGTTGTGTGTGCCTTGTGCTGCTAGCTGAGCTGGTAGTGTAAAGTCGCGGTGAGCAGCTGAGGCTTGGCACATGGGAGGCCAGAAGAGGCCGTTGGTGAAGGTGCAGCCTCAGTAGCAGTTGAAGGCCCAAGACTAAAGAGGTTATTCAGGGAAACTGAGGCTTGCTTTGGTGTTTTATCGCAGCAATAGTAACCCTAACTGGCCCAGTGAGTCCTATATGAATGAGGAAACCAACTCATTGAAAAAGTTATGAATGTTACCCAAGATCATTCTCAGTGGCAGGACTTTATTTGCAATTCAAGTAGGTTGTCTTTAAGGCAAATACAATGCCTGCATTGTATTATAAGGTAAACATAAATCTTGCATTAATTTGACCCTTAGTCAGCAAGCAAACCATTTCCTGCTGAAAGGAATATAGTAATAGGACTTGAGCCTGAGGGTTTGCTGAAGCTATGAGATACTGTTCATCCCATGTGCTATCCATAAAGCTTATGCTAAGACATAGCTGGAATTGTATGACACTAATGCTCGAGTGTGGGGGTACTGAATCCGAGGTGATGGGTACCCAGAAATTATTCTTGCTAGACTTGGTGGTGCCACATACCTGCAATCCCAGCATTTGGGAGGCAGAAGTAGGCAGATCTCTGTGAGTTCAAGACTAACCTCATCTACATAATAATTTCTAAGCCATCTAAGGCAACTTAGACTCTGTCTCAAATAAAAGGAGTGGGGACTGGAGAGATGGCTCAGCAGTTGAGAGTACTTGCTGCTCTTCCAGAGGACCCAAGTCCAGTTCCCAGCACCCATGTCAGGTAGTGTAGAACTCCAGCTTCAGGGAATCTGATAACTTCTGCCAGCCTCCATGGGCACCTGCATTCACATGCAGACATCTGCACAGAAGCACATGCACATAATTAAAAATAATAAAGTATTTTTTAAAAAAAAATTCTCTTAGGGGCTGGAGAGATGGCTCAGAGGTTAAGAGCATTGCCTGCTGTTCTAAAGGTTCTGAGTTCAATTCCCAGCAACCATATGGTGGCTAACAACCGTCTGTAGTGAGGTCTGGTGCCCTCTTCTGGTCTTCAGGCATATACACAGACAGGATACTGTATATATAATAAATAAATATTTTTTTAAAAAAAATTCTCTTAGGCTCTAAAGTAACCAAGAGCCTTCATTCACAGCTCCTGGGATGGGATGAGCTATGTTTGTAGGTGAAGAGAAAAGGGTGTCTGATCCGAACCTGTCCACGCAGCCACCTGTTGCTCTCAGGATCCCAGGCTGGTGGCTCAGCTTCGTCTGTGAATGCGATACTGGGAGAGCTGGCCTTTGAGCACTCCTGCCAGCAGCTGCAGGAGGCAGGTTCACCCCTGCCTCTCCAGATCCCCTGTGGCACTGGGGAATGTGAGCCTGATGCTCTGAGATGGATATATGTTTGTGTTGCCCTGTTCAGAAACTGCAACTCAATCTGCCCTGTGCTGCAAGGAAGAGCATCCCCTCCCTAAAGACTGCAAAGCTAAGAGCTTAGAATGGGACATGTACGGCAGGAGCCATGACAGAGATTATAAGTGTCCATTTTCAATGTCCAAAGAAGTATTGGCATGCTCTGATTATATTATTATTAAGATTATTAAAGTTGTTTCTTCAGCATTTAGACTCAAGGCGGTGATGGCACACACCTTTAATCCCAGCACTCTCTGACAGATTTTTTCTTGCAACTCTAATTGGGTCTTAAACCATCACTGCTTTCACTTGATTTTTTTTTTCTTTAATCTGTGTCCAATTAGTTTACAAACTGAACAATCCACATTAACTACCAGAGCCAATACCAATGCCATATTTCAAATATCCAAAGCTTATAGACATCCCACATACTCAATACAGAAAATTTAAAAGCCTAAGAAAGAAGACCTGTCGAAGCACTTAAACAGCTGTTTGAAATGAGCTTCATTTGCCCTCCGTGTCCATGGGGTTTGATTCCAAAATCCCCAGAGATACTAAAATCCATGGGAACTCAAGACCATTTGTGACACAGCATGGCATTGCATAAGATAGGCCCACATCCTCTTTTGTTCTTTAAATCAAGAGTGTCCCACACACAACGCACAACTGTGAGCCCTCAAAGTCAACACAAAGTCATAAACTTACTTAAAACTTTTTAAATTGTTTTTTGTGACTTGGCTGAGTGGTTCTTAAACTCTGTTGATGACAACACAAAGTTGTCCCCTGCCACACAAAATAACAGGCCACTCATTAGATGCCTTTATGCAGCCAAAGACGATTTGGTTTTGTCCACAGTGTGATCCAGATGGGCTGAAAGGTTGGATACCCCTGCTTTGAATCATCCTTAGATGGGTCGTACACCTCCAACAATCTAAGTGCTCTGTAAGTGCTTGTTGTAATGCATTGTTTAGAAAATGATGCACAAAACCATGTGCAGTTGGTTCAGTACACGTGCAACCCTTCCCCGAGCAGTTCTGACCTCAGGCTGGATGAGTCTGGAGAGGGAAAGCTCACAGATAATGCGGATCGACTGTGTACCGCAGAAACTGCACTAAATCAGAATCCTCATGAACACCGACACTTTTTCTTAAACTAATAACATCTCACAGCCTTAAATGGCTAAGGCAGCTTATGTCACAAAGCCTGATTACAAAACAATGTAACTTTAAAGCATGTGGACCTGGTGACAACCTCTGCTCCTATTGTCCTGCCTGGAAGACTGAGTAACCTGCTCTCTGGAAGCAGGGCTGCCCCCTCTCCTTTCAGGCCTAGGCTGAAAGTTCCCAAGAGCACTACAAGTGCAAACCCTGGTCACTGGGCAGAGATTTAAGGTTGGGCATAAGACCCAGCCCTACTCTGAGTATTACATGGGTCACACCATGCCCTCTCCCACTTTAGTATATGGACCATTCTGTTCCTATGATACCGTTTCCTTCTAATGTGACACAGATATGCCAGCTTGGACCTCAGAAGTATGTTGGTTTGTGCATAGAAAACCTATGTGGGGGCTGGAGAGATGGCTCCGTGGTTAAGAGTACTGACTGTTCTTCCAAAGAACCAGAAATCACATGGTGGCTCACAATCATCTGTAGTGAGGTCTGGTGCCCTCTTCTGTCTTGCAGACATACATGCAGGCAGAACATGGTATACATTAACAAATAAATAAATCTTTAGGAAGAAAGAAAGAAAAAGAAGAGAAAGGAAAGGAAAAAAAAGAAAGAGACAAGCCAGGCGGTGATGGCACACACCTTTAATCCCAGCACTCTGGAGGCAGAGGCAGGCGGTTCTCTATGAGTTCGAGACCAGCCTGGTCTACAAGCGCTAGTTCTAGGACAGGCATCACAACTACAGAGAAACCTTGTCTCAAAAAAGAAAGAAAGAAAGAAAGAAAGAAAGAAAGAAAGAAAGAAAGAAAGAAAGAAAGAAAGAAAGGAAAAAAAGAAGAGAGAGAGAACCTAGATACAGGCCTCTTTGGCACTATCAGATCACAGTCACTTAACTGTGACCCTCAGGAGGGCAGGGACACTCTCTCTCTGACCCAAACAACTCTGTCTAGTGTGTCGGCCCACGCTGGCAGCATCACAGACACATGCTGTCTGCTGCTGAGCCAGGGAATCATTTTTAGGCGTGTCAAGGATTCCAGGCATTTTCCCTCTTCCCTGGGACAAGGAAGACAACGAAGGTGAATTTGTGTGAGGCCCACATGGCCCTGACTTCACAGGCATTTCTCTTCTCTTCCCAGATGTTTTTGCAGCAGCCAGCTGTGTCCCTGAGCTTCAGCAGTGCCCAGCGACCAACAAGCCAGCAGCAGCTGCAGCAAAGGCCTGCTGCAGCTGCTCAGCCCCAGCTCGTGGTTGACACTCCGCTGCCAGGGCAGATCACGTCGACCCAAGTCACAAGCCAGCACCTGCTCCGAGAATCAAGTGTGATATCCACCCAGGTACTGTTCCCTCCTGCACATCCTGTCTGTATCCCTAGGGTACACTCATGCAGCCAAGATGTATGTGATTCCTGCAGCTGTGAAATTCTGGAAACCTATACACCTTTGTCCGGAATAGGGAAGAGTACGCTTGTGTGTTTTTATTTGGTTATTATTATAAAGCCATTTTGAGGGTCTGAGCTATATTGTTTTCCTTTCTGTACTTTGCACCTGGGCTTTACGCCCCTCACATACCTGCCCTCTCTCATCACCACCATGTAAATAGCTACCTATGCTCATTGTCCCTTGCCCCCGGACCACCTACAAAACCCTTTTTTGGTAGCCAGTGCCACTCAATACAAACCACCAGTGACCTCACAATTTGACCAGGTCACTATGGTAAATGACACTTGTGTGGAGCGGAGTGAAGTCCTGAGTCGCTTGTCCTGAGAAATCACAGCATATATGGCAGCTCGCTACCTCTCCTGATGCCTCCACATCCACACAAAGGATTCCAGTGCGTATTTGTTCCCTAGGGAGCAGCAATAAAAGAGGGGTGTCGTAGACCCCAAGTTGTTCCTCATCCGGTAGAGAATCTGGAAACTGGGCCAGTGGACAGTGCGGGATGGATAAGTAAAGCCATCCCTCCAGATCCGTAGTGGACAGTATGAAACTACTCATGGATGCCAAAACTTGAGGAGACTCACGTCCATCATATCAAATGATAGAGTGCTTACACAAGGCATGCATGTATCCTCCTATATAATTTATCTACTTATTTGTTGATTCTGGGGCTCAGACTCGGGTCTTCTTAGATGCTGTGGAAACACTGGACCAGTGTGCTGCATTCCAGACCCCTTCATGTTTTAACTCATCTCAGATGTCCGTTTGTTTAATTCTACGTCTATGGGTGTTCTGTCTGCACGTATGTCTGTGCACTACATGTCTGGTGCCCACATGAAAGGCACCACAAGAAGGGATCAAATCCCCTGGACATGGATTTGCACCTGGTTGGGAGCTACCATGTGAATGCTGGGAAATGAACCTGGGTTCTCTGAAAGAACAGACAGTGCTCTTAACTGCTGAGCCATTGCTCCAGTCCCATAGATGGCTTATAATGACCAATATAACACCAGAGCTATAGGAATAATTGTTATCTGGAGATAATGGGGACAGCTGTGCATGGCCAGTACAGATGTAATGTTTTCCAAGTACTTTTATCAGGGATTAAAACCACAGATCCACACAGAAGGGAGCTTAGTTAATCCTTAAACAAATTAAGAGTTTTGCCTAAAAACACAGCCTTTTAATTTGAAAGAGTCATCAAAACAAAACACAAAACTAATAGGTGAGAATGACCAAGGGGATTTTGGAAAAGCAAAAACTGAGGAAAAGTTTACACAGATACTAGAAGATACTGTAAAAACTAAAATCTAAAGCCTTAAGGTGTCACCACAGGAAAGGTCAGTCAGTGTCACAAACAGAAAAGAGAAATCAGGGAAGGCCACCCCCTCATTCACTTATTATCTGAGGCAGTAGATGTTTACTGAAGCTCAACATGGCCTGCACTCAGAGAACCATGAATGACAAAACCCTCAGTTCCAATAGAGAGAACAGCAACAAATGGGTACACATCACGGTGTGTCAGAGGGTGGCATGGGAATGCCAGGCAGGAGACGGGTTGTAGATTTAAACAACTGGTCAGAAGAGGCCTCTCTAGGAGGACTGTGTGTCAGCAAAGCCGGTGGGGGGTGGTGAGAGTCAGCTGTATTAGCATCCAGTGAAAGAACCTTTTGCCAATATGGACCAGCCTGTGCAAAGGCCCTGGGGCAGGCGTAGGACCAGTGAGGTAGACAGACAGCAAAGGGCTCGTTGTTACAGCAGCAGAACTTGTAAGGAAAAAGAAAACTCTCAGCTCAATGGTTCAGTTCTGCTGAAAGCCTGGAACATGAGATGAGATTTTCAGAATCTTGAAGGTGCTTACAATCCCGTGGGGAAGATACTCAAAATAAAAACCATTCACTGCACTGTTGGTAGGCCCTACCTTAGATGCAAGGCAAGATGGAAGTTCTGTGAGCTTTCCTAGAGAGATGGTCTGGGCCGAGTCTGAACTTTCCCTCTTGTTAACCGATGCTCCAGGGTCCAAAGGCCATGAGAAGCTCACAGCTGCTGCCTGCCAGCAGCCGATCAGTGAGCAGCCTACCATCCCAATTCAGCAGCGCGGCCGCCGTGCTTCCGCCAGGCCTGAGCCTCACCACGGCTGCTCCCACCTCTCAAGATGCCAGCCAGTGCCAGCCCAGCCCTGACTTCGGCCACGATCGGCAGCTCAGGTAAGAAACCACCCTGTTGAGAGGACAGGAAACCTCCAAGGCTTCCCCATTTGGTCTCAAGGTGACAGCAGGGAAGACCCTGGGGTCCTGAAGGTCAGGGACATGACCCGTTGTGTGGCTCATAGTACCGCCATCAGGGGCCACAGTTTGGGCGCTGTTCTAGTTCATTTCTGTTTCTGTAATTAAAAAAAAAAAACTACCATAAAGGAACTTTATGAGAAAGGAGTTTTCTTTGGTTTACAATTCCAGATTACAGTCCATTACTGTGGGAAAGTTAAGACAGGGACTTGAAACACAACTTGAAACATCACATCCACAGTCAAAAGCAGAGAGAAATGAACACACAACGCTCGCTTGCTTGCTTGTGCTCCACTTGATCACTCCGCTCTTCCACATTTCAAGAGCCCTGCCTAGAGAATGGCGCTGCCCGCAGTGAGCTGGCCACAGCAATTAATTTAAGACAGTCTCTCCCAAGGCATGCTCACAGGCCAACACAGGATACACAGTCTCTCAAGACTCTCTTCCCAGGTGACTCTGGATTGTATCAGGGTGACAGTTGAAAACCGACCATCACAAGTGCTGACTACACTGTCCCTTTTCTCTTTCTCTCTTGAAAGGCTGTTGCTGAGCCAGCCCATCCAGCCTATGATGCCCGGGTCCTGTGATGCCAGGCAGCCCTCAGAAGTCAGTAGGACTGGACGGCAAGTCAAGTAGGTTGGATTTTTTTTTTCCTTAAAATGATGGTCCAGGACATGATATTCCCGGCAGTGGTACTCCAGGCTTTCACAGGCCTGGTCAGGTGCACTGCGGATGTCCTGCAATGTGTGCTCACAGCCTTCAGGGACTTTTTCCCAGAGCTTTCCTTCCACAGTGCTCATGTAAACAGATAAAGCCTGGTACCCAGTCTCATGCTCCAAACCAGAACTGAAGGAAATAGTGACATCTCACAAGTTGCAGCTATCTTTGGACTTAAAAAAAAAAATACAGATCTCACAGCCTTCATTCTAACTGACATCCTGAATGAACAACAGCCCTTTCCCCTTCTGAAGGGTTCTCTCCAACTTCCATGGGTGATTTACAACCTCACTAAGCTTCCCTGCTTCATGCTTCCAGCACTGGTACCCAGGACCAGGAGATGCTACACATACGAGCTCCCTTACCCTTTCAGAGATACAGCCTCCCTTCTATCTCAGGGCACTGTCTATTATCCTAGCCAAACGTCACAGGCAGGGTAATCTATGAGGGTTTTATATGCCTCCTGATTCTAGACAACAGGAAGTCCAGGCAGGAGCTGACACTTGTTCAGCATCTGGCGAGGAGCTTCTTGCAACATTATTACATGGGAGAAGAGCATTCCCGGGAGAGAGACAGTGTGCCAGCTGAGTTCTCTTGTTCTTCTTATAAAGCCATTAATGTCATCATGGGGGCACCACCCTAATGATCTCATCCAGCCCTGATTACTTCCAAGGGCCCCACCTAAAATGACCATAAACACAGAGTTTAGGAATCGGGTTTCCATCCAACACATGGGCTTTGGGGGACACACTCAGGCCAGAACAGCCACTTATCACTTTTCCACTTATCACTACTGAGGAGCAGATTTGCTCAGCTGTTGAATTAGCAGTGACCAGGGTTGCTGGAGACAGAAAACGAATCATTTACATGGTACTGGAAAACAGGCTTTAAGAAAAAGTAAAATGGCCTCTAGGTTTTGATTTCCCTCCTCTTTCACGACAGGATTCTCCTGCCTTGGCCTGAGAATGCTGGGGTTACAGGTGTGTTCTAGCCTTTAGAAGGGAGGCTGCCACGTGACCCTTATTTGTATAACTGAATTTGAGTTCGAAGTTTATCAGGACAGAGCTAGCTATTGAAGTCTGGTGTGCAAAGCCTCTCAAGTGGCCCCCAGGACTGTCCCTAAGATTTCCTTCTCTGCCTTCTGCAACCCATAATAGCAAAACTGAGCAGTTCTGAAGCTCGGGGGATGTTGGGCTATTCCCTTTTATCCTGTGGCTTAAGGATGCTTTCAATTGCTTCAATTCCTTTCAATTCTTTCCATCAGTAGAGATTCTGAGCTTTAAAAGGATGATGTCTGGAAGGCCACACATCACCTACGTGACTCCAGAGCACAAAGTCCCTCGGCTTTGAATCTTCAAGATGGCCTTGTGGGCCCTGTCTGGGTCTCTCTTCAGCGTATGTCCTTTCTGTGTCATCTGTGCCCCTTAATATTTGACCTCCCTCCCTCTGCCCATGGAATGGGAGCAGGCATGGGCAAACACCCTGTGGGAAGCCATCTTTAAAATTCACAGCTTCTGGTCTCAATTAGGCAGGCGGGTTTGGATTTCGGTTTTGTGTGTTGTTTGTTCTTCCGAAATGTTCCAAGTAAGTGGGAAGAATGCGGCTTGGTATCTCACTTTCCAGAGAGGCTCAATTCTGTTGGGAACGAGGCAAACCCCAGAGTGTTTTCTCAGCTGTAACTGCAATTTTTGGTCAAACCAATAATTTCTACCCGACTGTTTCTTCCAGACATGACCTAACAGTTCTGTTCTCCGGGGGGTGTCCAGCTCTGCCTCCCATATACACACAGAAGTCTCTGCAGAGGAGTCCCATCCCAAAGCCTGTGACAGATGACCTCATACAGAGAAATGACTTCTTCAAAAGTCAAACACAGAGGGGAATTCCCTGTATTGTCTTCAAACATCACCCTGTCCTTCCAGCTCTTCCCATAAACCCTATCACCAACATCTTTTTATGTTGTTATTGTTAGTGTGATAAAGTGGACATAATGTAACATTTGCCATCGACATGTATTATAACATCTGCCATTGTAACTAACAATTAAGTATATAGCTCAATGGTATCAAGTGCATGTGCACTTTGCACAGCCATTCCCCACCATCCATTGCCAGAACTTTTCCTCTCCCTCGACAGAATCTCTGTGTAATAGCTCCAGTCCCTCCCCCGACCACCCCTGACAATCACTATCCTTTTCTCTGCCTTTCTAGAATGTTGACTATTTGGGGACATTTACCCTTTGGTAACACTTAGCATAATGTTCTCAGGTTTCTGTTCTGTCCTAAGCTGTGTGAGTACTGAGGTGTTGTGTTCCCTTGTATGGACATATTCATCAGTCAGTGGACATGACACCATTCTGCCTTCTGGCTATTATTGTGAATGATATTTCTACGGGTACACAAATATCTACTTAAGTGTGTACATTTACTTCTTTTGAATATATAATCAGAAACAGACTTTCCGAATTCTATGATAATCCTATTTTTATTTTTCTTGACTTTCAGTTAACAAATGAATTAATGGAATTTGTTATGAAATTTTCTTACATAGGTGTGCTCTTATCGATCCCTCCCCCATTTCCCTTGCCTGTCCTCCAATCCCACCCTCTTGCTGGCTCCTGTCCTCCCCCACAAGTAGTTTCTGTATGGAAGGTTTTTTTTTTATGATCATGCAATCCTATTTGCCAATTCTTGGAATTATTTCCTGTGGGCCTATGGTCCTTGCTTATGCCTGTCTCTAGACACGTTTTTCTTTAGCAGCCAGAGGTCCGGTGCTACTAATTATGGTCTTTGATCAGCTTTGAATTGATTTTGCTTAAGATGAAGAACATGGATCTGATTTCTTCTTCTACTTGTGAGAAATTTAGTTTTGCCAGAGTTGTTTTTGAAACTGCTGTCTTTTGTGCAGTGTGTCTATTTTTGTTGAAGGTTTACTTGGTTTAGTTGTATGGGCTTGTATCTGTCTTCTTCATGCTATTCTGTTACTCCGCTCACTTCTGTCCCCGCGGTTTGTCACTATGGCACTACAGTGTGATTTGAGGTCAGGGTTTGTGATGCCTCCAAGATGGCTCTTTCTGAAACAGACTGCTTTGATTATTTGGGGTCTTCTATATTTCATATTCATTTTTGGACGTTTTTCTATTTCTGTTAAGGGTAACACTGGAATTTTCAGGGCAATTGTGTTGAATCCATAGATTCGTTTTGGTAATAGAGCCATTTCACAGTGTTACCTTTTCCAATGTCCCCGTGAGTGTGGGAGGATTTTGTACCTTCTAGCGCCTGTTCAACTTCCTTTTTCAGTGTCTTAAAGTTTTCATCGTAGATGTCTCTCATTCGTTTGGTTAGGTTTATTGCTGGTCATTTTCAATGATTTAAGATTGTTTTATCTAGGCATTTTAAAGCTATTATGAATGAGATTATTTTCTGATTTCTTTTTTGGCAAATGCATTATTGACATATAGAAAAGTTGCTGGTTTTTGTAAGTTAATTTTGTGTCTACTACTTTGATGAAATTAATTCTCATGTCTAAGAGTTTTCTGGTAGAATCTTTAGTCTTTAAATATATGGCCATGTGATCTGCCCATAGGGACTGGAGCTGTTTCAACTCGGCGGCATGGTTCTCAGTGCATCACCCATCCTCCATCTCTTTCCCCAATGCTTTCCAGCTCCCACCCTTATGAACTTCCAAAGTTCTTTCTCTCTTTGGAACAGACTGTCTACTCTTGCTCTGACTCTTCTCCCTCACCAAGTAACATGGAGGCAGCTTTTAATCTGCCATCTTACCCAGAAATCCCATGTTTCAATTTTTGAGGCATCTCCATAATGATTTCCAGAATGGTTGTACCATTTTACGCTCTCACCAACATTACACAAAATGTTCAGTTTTGGGTTTTCTTCTGGTGCATTTACATACACATAGATATAATGTCTTCAAGGTTACTCATAGTATACATCAAAATTTATACTGTATACGTATGTATATCTTCATCATAATGGTGTGAGTGGATAATTGAATAGCTCATTTCAGTTTTGATTGGCATCCTCCTATTGACTAGTTACAGTGTGTATCTTTTGCTTTTTGGCCTTTGTATCCTTTCATTGGTTGGAAAGGACTGTCCAAGCCATTCGTCCATTACTTTGTTTGGGCTCTTGGGGTTTTATTAGGATGTTGTTGGTATAGCTGTAGGCATTTTTTATATATTCTGAATATCAATCCCTTATCAGATGGATGATGGAGAGAGATTTTTTCTCCCATACCCTGAATTAGCTTTTTGTCCACGGATAGTTCCCTTTGATGTACACGTTTTCTGATGAAGTCTACTTGACCCATTTTTTTTCTATCATTGTCATTAAGGGATTTTTAAAGATTTATTTTATTATATGGGTGTTTTGCCTGCATGTTTATCTGTGCACCACATGCATGTAGTACCTGTAGAAGGTAAAAGAGGGTTCAGATCCCCCGAATTGGAGTAACAGGTGATTATGAACCACCATGTGAGTGCTGGGAACCAAACCCAGATCCTTTGGAAGAGCAACCAGTGCTCTTAACCACTGAGCCATCTCTCAACCCCTCTAGTCGGTGTTTCTAGTACCATGTCGAGTGTCTCTTTCTCAGAGGATTTGTTCTATCTGTCTTGCATGAAACTAAACAGGTACGCACAGAGCCAGGTGATGTTTCCAAGTCCAGACTCGCACCCTGCCAGCAGCAGTGCCTCCACCCCTGTCCTGCTGATGGGGCAGGCAGTGCTCCATCCCAGCTTCCCCACGTCCCAGCCATCACCGCTGCAGCCAGCACAGGCCCAGCAGCAGCCACCACACTACCTGCAGGTAGGTGAGCAGCAGGGCCCAAGGGAGACCCAAGTGGCTTTAGTGAGCAGAGGCTGAGCTCCACATTCGACTTTTGCAGGGTTTTTTCTTCTCTAGTAGAGAGATCAAGCTCAGAGAAGTTCATACTTAGTTAATTTTAATGCTTAATGTACAGTATGAGAATCAAGAGTAGGTAAACAGTATGCTTCATTCAGTGGTATGCCGAAAATATCTATCTAAAGGTAATTTCTACCAGTTTTTGCATCTCAATATGCTCATATTTTTACAAAAGAGTCAAAAACTAATGACTGGTTTTGCCATACTTTTTTAGTGTTATTGATGTATAAAATTAAAACACATTTATTTAAAAACACATTTACTACTTTGGTAAATATGTTAAAGTGTGAAATAAAGATTTGTTGTGAAAACTGGGGGTACATTTCACATAGACACCATTCAGAAAGCAGAAAGTACTATCAAGCAAGCATCAAGCACACCAGAGGAGGAAGGGTGGACTGACCTGGGGCTTCAGATAGGAGCAATGTCCCTCCTGAAGCTCTCACAGGTCTCCATCCTCCCCTCACAAGTGTCAAGAGCACCCTTCTAGCTCAGCCTTCACCCTGCCTTGTGGACCTTCCCCTAATAAGGACCACCTACTCGCTCTGCTTGGCATCTTTGAGGCCAAAAGACAACCTGCGGTGGCTGAGACATCTTAAGAACAGTGAGACAACATCCTTAAAGACCTGGGAGGTCACTTGGTTCCAAATTGTCAAACCAGCTGTGGTCTAATTTTCAAATCTCCCTGGCTGTACCCACAGTGAAAGGTGGGTGTCAACTCCGACTTCAGCCTTGTGAATCTTGTCCGTTCTCAGGACAAGGATGAATCTGGATTGGGAAACAATGAGGAAGAGAGAAAAGAGGATGGATGTGAGAACAGGAAAGGTCTTAACGCATCTTCAGCAGCAGGAGTTAAGTACCTGCTGCGTTCTAGAGACAAAACAGAGCCGTCCCATCCCCATGACCTGGGGATCTCAGAGCTCATGCGGGGGAGGTGGGCTAGCACAGCACCCACTCATGCTCTGATTGTACAAAGAGAGAAAACGCCTGGCCTGGGAGAAGTCGTCCTGGAGAAACGCTCAGAGGCATTTCCGGCAGAACCCGACCATTGAGATCACAGACAGCCCAGCATAAGGTCAGGGATAGGTATCCTGGGAGACCTCAGAGGTGGTGCTGGGGCACTGATTTTTGGAGAGGGACATTTATTTGTAAGCAAGAGCGGAAAATGAGAGCGGAACTTCCAAAGTCGGACTGACTGGTTGAAGCTTTTGCATTTCCAATCATGAAGTTTCCTTCCAGGTTCTGGAAAATGGCGGTATTTGAAGTAGTCACAGGACCAGGGACCTACTTAAGGGCCATACATTTGTCTACATAGGTTCTTCCCTTCCCACAACCTATGTGGGCTTCAGACTCCACCATCCACACACACAGAGGATGCATACAGATAGCATGTACCTCTGGTTCGGAAACCTTACCTGCAGCCTTAGCCCCAAGCCCATTGACCCAGAAGGAGCCCCACTCCTCCTCTCCACACAGAATCCATACAAAGTGTACTGTCAGAGAGCTTGGCTTTCCCCCATCATGCACTCCGGCAAGCACACAGGCAGGCACAATGCCTAGCTGTCTGAGGGGAATCCCAGAATCTGAAAGCATCTGCACCAAATCCCGGGGATACTGAAGTGGCTTGAAGAATGGAGGGACTGGCCAGTCACGCAACCCCCTTTCTCCTTTTTCCTGCTACAGGCACCAACTTCTTTGCACAGTGAGCAGCCGGACTCGCTCCTTCTCTCCACCTTCTCCCAGCAGCCCGGGACTCTGAGCTATGCCACAACGCAGCCCACACAGCCTCAGCCCCCACGCCCTTCCCGCAGGGTCAGCCGGCTGTCAGAGTCCTCAGGTCTCCAGCAGCCACCCCGATAGTGCCCTGACACTGGAGTCCAGATGCAACCAGCTTTACCAATGGAAGGGGGGGAGGAGAATAGCCGTGGGAAACGGGAAGAAAGGTTTACATGGCTTTGGCACACCCTGTATACATTTCAGAACTCCCTATGGTAATGTGTCTGGAGTGTGGCACTGGCAGAATGGGGAAAGAACAGGAATACTGGCCATGATTCCCTTGCCCCGAGGTTCTCGGGCATCCGCTACAGCCATACTAGACAGGAACCAAGTGCCCCCGTAAGGGGGTTCCTGCTCTATTTGCAGAGGTGGTACCTCTCGCTGCTTCCAGGACAGAGCGGGCCAGGTACTCTACCGACTGACACAGGTCCCAAGCCCTAGCTGGCCTTCACTCTCTTGATGGTCTTTCCTTTATAGTCGAGGACTATGTTAGAGGTCTTTGGAGAGAGAGAATAAAGAGAGATTCTTTTCGTTATTTTTAAAAGGTTGTTTTTGTTTTAATTTACACAGCTGCGCACAGGGGAAATAACTTAGGCACTTTCTGGCTTTTTTAAAATTTATTTAAAGAATAAGGTCTCATGACTTCACTGGGAGCACACAGAAAACAGCCCACCAATCAGATAAGGCTGTTATTAATAAAGTTGCAGAGTCACACCCTTGGCCCAAACCCTGTGGAGGGAGGCTCTTCACCGCCATGCCACACTGGTTGCCATTTTCCTCCCTAAACAGAACACTGGACTATTCCTGTTGACTTCACCAATAGTAACTATAAGGGTGGACTCAGAGCAAAGCACAACCTCACAACTATCCCAGAATCCCCTAGAGACTTCTAAGACCATGAGGGAAGAGGGTCCACAAGCAGGGCAACCCAGCAGGCTGCAGGCCCCCTGGGAAACCAGTCACGTGTCAGCCATCCTGGTGAGGCCGCTGTATCTTTCCACATATCTCCCCTGACGATTCTGAAGATTGGATTTTCCTTTTCAAAATGCACTTTGATTTTTTTTGTATGTTTTGTTATGTTGAGATGTTTCTAAAGAGAAGATTTTATGTAATTTTAAGAGGAAGTGTAGTGAATTGTACAGCTGTTGTAATAATGACCTATTTCTATAAAAAAATAAAATTGTACGGATTATGTGTAAATTATTTTGTATTTGAGACACCAGTTCCATTCCCAAATATAAAAGTATAAAAGTTTCCTTGTGTTTTTCTGTGAGTGAAGATTTTGTAATAAATTAACAAGTTTGTACAATTTCCTTTGTCCCTTGTTGTATGTCCACGCACACACTTTTTTTTTTTAATTTCAGGATGTTGGTGCACACCTTTAATCCCAGCACTCGGGAGGCAGAGTCAGGCAGATCTCTGAATTCAAAAGCCAAAAAAAAAAAAAAAGATGAAAGCTTTCGAAGTAATGATATAAGTGAGGTGATTTACTTTACAGATATGGGTTTAGAGGCTCAGAGATTTCGCTTTGGGCCTGTGGCGGCATAGAATATCATGGAATGAGGTCATGGCAAAGCAGCTCACCTCAAGATGGCCAGGGAGCAAAGAAAGAGAAAGGGGTCAGGGTCCCACTAAAAGACATACCCCCAATGACCAAACTCTATTCCACTAGGCCCCACCTGTTAAAGGTTGTACCACACCCAGTAGCTGAGATCCAGGGTTTCAATACATGGGCCTTCGGGGGGCCATTCAAGACCCAAACCCCGGTATGATAGAACACACAATACAATAACCAGTACTGGAATGGAGCTTCTTGAGCTGCATCAGGCTGCCAGTGTCCTAAGGTTCAAAGCTTGTGACAGGAGAACAATGTTTCACTGTAGACATGATAACAAAATGATGCTGGGAAAGCTCCTGATAGCACCTCAATCTTGTGAACAATGGAAACTTGTAGAAATGATGGAGACGGGCTGGAGAGATGGCTCAGTGGTTAAGAGCACTGGCTGCTCTTCCAGAGGTCCTGAGTTCAATTCCCAGCAACACATGGTGGCTCACAACCATCTATAATGAGATCTGGTGCCCTCCTCTAGTGTGCGGGCATACATGGAGGCAGAATGTTGTATACATAATAAATAAATCTTTTTTTTAAAAAAAAAATAAAATGATGGAGACATTCCCCCACCAAAGCATTCATTTGTTGCTCATGATTATACACAATCAGGCTGGATCTGATGAACACTCCCTGCCAACATTTAGCCCAGTGATGTCCGCATACATACTCACACTGAGAAGGCAAACAGCATGTCTGAGGTCTTGCTCAGTTACAGCCATCTCAATCATGAGGTCCAGCATACTAACATGAGGGTACCCTAGTGGTACTAAGGGTCTCCACTGAGTAGTTCCAGGTTCTTGTCTCGTTCAAAAAAAAAAAATTTGAAGCACACACAAATAGCGAATTAGCCAGGGTCTTATTTAGGAGCAGAGTAAATACACAGACTAGATATATTGCTAAGAGAGAGCAGGGGGTGCCAAGCAGGATTGCTCTGGGGTACTTTGTGAAGCTTCCTTTTGTAGGTCCAGGAGGAGGGGAGGGAGGAGTTAGTTGTCAGGGATGAGGAGTAGGTGATTTTGTATTTCCATTGATGGTTTTGGGTCATGTAACCCTAGTTCACTCAACATGTTCTTTCTCATGATGCATCTAATTTTTTAATCATATGTGTGCCCAGTCATGCATAGGCATAGAATGGTAAATGAGTTCCCCTGAAAGCTCACTCAGTGGACACAGGTTGCCTCGCTGCCTGAGCACTGAAGTTCAGCCCAGGCGGAGTTGGCTCACTGCCTACACTTCTAGGACATGTTTCAACATGTGTGACCACAAAGGGGGAGTCCCCAGGGGTTACGAAGATTGACTGACCACTTCATCTGGAGAAAGCTGTACACACAGCTCCATGCAGATGTGGGGGTTCCAGGTTGCTGAGCTGCCTGTGAAAGCTCCCTGAGTGCCTTAGGAGCACTTAGCATTTGGGAACCACCAAGATGGCCGCTCCCTTTCCAAACATCCTGACTGCACGGAGCTATCAAGAAAGGTCTGCACTGTCACCCTCTTCTGTAAAATGATGACGGCTCCTTTTTGGTTCTCTAGCTAGGATCAAGTTTTGGATACCATGAGGTTGCTACATACGTGTGTCCATGATTGCTCTATGCCTGAGGGCACCGATGGGATAGGTAGTAAAAACAAAATATTTTGCATACACGAAGAGGAACATTTACTTTTTCAAAGAACTTGAAGTGAGCCTTGTTTTTAAAACATGAAATCTGAATGGAACTCAATGAGCTATTTAAAAAAAAAAAGAAAAAAAAACTTAACATTGTCTAAGGTTTAGAGATCTGATTTTTCTAGAAAAAAAACTTTATAGTTCAATTGTAGCCATACTTTAATTGGTGGTTAGACCCCTAAGTGGAACAAGATTGTTAATGGACACAGTGTATTCATTATCCTAAGACTGTCTAGCTGGGAACCATTAAAGAGGGTGGAGTGTGTTACGCTCCTAATTTAATTTAGTTATGCCTGAATTTTACACATGTTAAGAATTTGGATGAGCTCAAAAAACTCTTATTGTGTAATATTCCATTAAAGGCAGGCATCCTGGGAATTGTAATCACTAAGCTCTTCGTTCATTACTTTGCTCATTAAATGGCTATTTTGCAACCACATCTTTGTTCCAGAAAAACCATGACCTGAACCGTCTGGAGCAGTATAACAGTGTCTTTGTTCAAGAGTCAAGATTGAGTGTGAACTTGGAACACTTGGTTTAAGATTTTACAAACTAACTAAAATTGTAGCACACTCTGTCTAAATATTGCCTCATACAAACAACATGGTAAGTTGTTATTGTTGTTTTTAGACGAGGTCTCACTTTGTAGCTCTGGCTGGCCTGGAACTCCCTATATAGATCAGGCTAGTCTGGAGCTCACAGAGATCCACTTGCCTCTGCCTCTGTGGTTAAATGTGTATACAACCAACCATTAAGTAGCTTTTTTTCTTTTTCTTTTTCTTTTTGGTGTTTTCAAGACAGAGTTTCTCTGTGTGATACTGGCTGGCCTCAAACACACTCTGTAAACCAGACTGGCCTCGAACTCAGAGATCTATCTGCCTGCCTCTGCCTCCTGAGTGCTGGGGTTAAAGTCATACGCCGCTATGGCCCTGCTTATTAAGCAGTTCTTAGCCATGACTTTTGCACTCTTGCCAAAATGTCCTGGTAAAAATTTAGTGATATAAAATTACTTTAATTTCTGTTCATGTTGTAGCCTAAAGATCTCAAAGTCAGTCATTAATATCCTGAAAAAATTATCTAATTTGAGTCATCTAGAGAAATGTTGTTAGTGGTCAGATGAACTACATATTATTCAGATAAAAAGCTTTCTTTTTCTGTAGAAATACTCATTAGAAATAGGGTAGGAAAGGAAATTTTCTTTTTGAATTTTAGCTTAATCCATGATGGGCATGACTAGTTTATTGACTCCATAAATTTCTCATATTTTTTAGTACAAAGTTATGAACTCACAGCCTTTTATAAATTCAGTTTCTTTTTAACCATTATTATCTCTATGCTCAGATCATTACTCTGACAAGAGAGAGCTAGCTCCTCTTTTGTCTCGTTAGTAAAGTCCATCCAAAACCAGACTCCAGATTTCTCTCTTGAACATCAGAGGCATGATCTATTTATTGACTTTTCCCTCTGCCCCAAAGTAGGGGCAGTATCAACTTCCTTCCTGATATTCTTTTTTTGTTTGTTTTTTGTTTTTTTGGTTTTTTTTTGTTTGTTTGTTTTTCGAGACAGGGTTTCTCTGCAGCTTTGGAGCCTGTCCTGGACCTAGCTCTTGTAGCCCAGGCTGGTCTCGAACTAAAGGCGTGCACCACCACCGCCCGGCCCTGATATTCTTTTACTTAAAAAAAAAAGTTCAATATTAAAATCTGGTATTTAAAGCGAAACTGGGAAGTGATGTTGGGTAATAGTGCTGCTTCAGTTCCTGTCGCTGGCTCATTCTATGGGGAGAGAGCTGAAAGTATACACGGCCATGCAATGCTCAATGACAGCCGTTACTGACGGACTACCTGGCTGAAGATACGTACCATACAATTAGGTTTGTAATAGGCTAAAGCACATAGCTGTGTACACACGGCAATGTTTGCACAACAGTGAAGACAGTGAATGACATATTCTCTGGGAATATGCTGCTTATAAGAGACTCACAAAAGTCACAGAATCACATTGGTTTTGCCTAGCTAATAGAGCATACATTGTGCGATATTTTACCTTTCTGATGCAGTTCTTACCTGATATTGTCTTTCTCCTAAACTGCCATCTCACATAAAGTTACTCTTGAACGACTGATTTTCATTTCAAATGCTGTCTGTGCCTTTCCTTTCTGGTCCACTATTTGCTGACTTGCTCAAGGCTCCATCTCTGTTGTATCATAGCAACATCCTCCTCACCAGGCTCCTTCCTTTTGGAACCATTTTCATCACCAGGCTGCTTTCCTGTTTTGTAGCGGAGGAGGGTTAGTACCTATCAAATTCAGAGTTTGCATATGTCAGCAAATGTTCTATCACTGAGCTACATCCCCAGATTCATATTTCATATTCTCTTCACCCCCCACCCCTTTTCCTTCTCCTTCTGTCTACTCTTCCCTCCCCTTTCTCCCTCCCCCTCCCTTTCTTCTTCTCCCGGAGACCTCAAATCAGGTCTCATTGGGTAGCCAAGGTTGGCCTCTAGTAGCCTAGAGTAGCCTCAGGCTTAATCTGCTATCCTTCTGCTCAGACTCCTGATTTCTTTTTTAAAATGTTTTGAGTGGTTCTCTTTAGGAGATTGTTTTGGAATTCCCTGGAGCTCAGCCCAGCATTACTGTACCAAGCCGCATTCCTATCGAGCCCCCCACAAAGAACTGGAACAGAGCCTGTCCACGTCTTTCCTCCTAGCCCCCTGAAGAAGTCTTCGGAACAGTGAGGTGTGTTTATCTCGCTGTCAAAACTCCTCCCCACCCAACCTCCCAGGCTGGCCTCTAACTCAACCAGTAGGCAAGGATGACCTTGAACTCGAGATCTCCTGAGGCTAACTACAAAGCTCTGCACCACCACGCTCTGCTGAGGACATTTTCTTCTGAGATCGGAGAGAGAGTGTGCCTGTCTATCCCAAGTCCTGCCTTTGGGGAATTCGTATATACAGCATCCCTTAGCCAAATTTCCCGGTAAGACCGTGGAGTCTCTGCTTGCCTGTCTTTTTTGTCTGTGAGATCCTGAAATGAATAGGCTGTTCGGACTTGTTTGGATTCGGGGATTTTCCCACCATTTAAAAGGCTGGCATTCACGTGGACCTTTTCGACTTGGGAAAATGAGTGCTTTGGTTATGGTCTCAGGGACCTGGGTCCTTCTGCCAAGCACATTACCTTATAGATTCGATAAGTGTAGGATCGAATCAATGACTGAATTCGAGAAACAGAAAAGCGGCTTTTTTCCTGGCCCTGCAGTCTGAGGGTGTGGATTTAAATCCCACCCAACACCTTCAAACACAGCCGACCTGACGCTGCTCACAGCAGTCAGAAGACTGGATCCTCGACCCCGCCCCGCCCCGCCCCGGCCCCGCCCCGTGGCGCTCGCTCCGCCTCCGACGCGCTACCTTTACGTCGCAGCCTAGCCTTCGACCTTCCCTCGCCACACTTCCTCTCCCCCGCCTCCCGACCCGGAAGTTATACTGGCGACGCGGCTTTCCTTCCCACAATCCCTCGCGCCGTCCTTTCCAGCTTGGGCCCGGCAGAATGGCTCCCGCAAAGAAGGGTGGCGAGAAGAAGAAGGGCCGTTCTGCCATCAACGAGGTGGTGACCCGAGAATACACGATCAACATCCACAAGCGCATCCATGGCGTGTGAGTACCTGGCGGCGTGGCCCGCGAGCCGCTTCCGGCTTCTGGCTGTCACTCGATCATTGCCCAGTAGCCCACAGACTTGGTGCCATAGAGAGCACGCGGGGTTTGTCTTGTCTATTCAGCCTCATCGCGCGTCCCTTAAAGGTGTGCAGGGTCTGGGGTGTACGGTTCCGGTTAGGAACTGGAAACGGGAGGTTGTGTTTGAACTTTTCCGAAGAGTGGAATTTGGAGAGCTTGGTGGTGGACTAGCTTCTGTGTTGCAGGAAGTAGGTAGTTGTGAATTGCTGAGCCCCAGTGGGTTTTTCTTCGTCCTCTGACTCATGGAGATTCGTCGTGCTGCGGGTCCAGTTGTAATGCTGGAACTGGAAATGCTGAGGAGAGGCGCTTGTGAATTTATCGTCAATTACATTTACATACATCCCTATCGTGCACTTAGAGCAGGAGTTCTTGGACTTGGCTGTTCAGTCTCTAGTGGCAGATTTTGCCGTGTCGAAATTGTGTCGGCGTTTCTGTGTTGTCTCTGCTGTGTGTGAGTGCTGCTTGCGACTGGCCACATTCCATCGTCTGGCTGGCATATTGAGCACTGTCGGGCATTGCTTTAAACTGCGCAGATAGGTGAGAAAGGTAAGACCCTGCTCTCCCAGCGTCACCAACGGGGGAAAGGTGGGCGAAAAACACTTTAGAGTTGAAGATTGTTCGCTTTTAAGTGCTCCGTGTATTGGGTGATTCTCGGGGAAAGAGGTGCTCTTTAGAAGCCGTAAAGGGGGTATAGGGTGTGGGTGGGCATGATTTTTCGGGCATTTGTGCTGTTGTTACTGTAAAGGCCTATGAGGTCATATCTTGGTCCCCATTTTCCACACCAAACTTGCTCCCTGCTGTTGTGTTCTACTTTCTCTATTTCATTTCAGCCCACTGCTGACTGCCTTTAAGTAGTGACAGCAGCGTCTTATTTCCATTCCCAGACCACAATACTGGAATCGCTCCAATGCTCCATCTCTTTCCTGGTGTGTCCTTTTTGGCGCTTATAATTGATACCACCTGATGGGTCGCTTGCATGCGCTGGGTCTAATAGACCAGTCCCTGTTACTCCTAACCATGTATTTCCAGATTTGTGAAGTGGGTTTGTTGGGACACTGCACGTGGGCTGGTTCTGAGTGGAGAAAGCAGTTCTGTTGTCTAGACAGATGCTGTACACAACTGGACTTTGGTGGTTGGTTGTGGATTTTGGAGTTGAGGTCTTCCTGCCCAGCTTCCAGTGTTATTAGGAGCACCACCGCCATGCACTAGAAAAGTTCGTAGATTGTGTTGTTTCGTTGGGTCTTAATAAAAACATAGGTTCTGTATTGTGTAGCTCTGGTTGTCCTGGAACTAGCTATGTGACCAGGCTGGCGCTGAACACAAAAAGATCCACCTGCCTTTGCCTCCCAGGTGCTACGATTAAAGGAACACAACACCACATCCAACTAGTTTTAGGGTTTTGTACTCATTTGACTGAAAGTGTAAAATAGGTAAATGGCTGCCCGGTTCCACAGAATGTTCTTGTGCCCTCTACATGGTTTGTTTGCATGTTGGTATGTGCAACACATGGATGCTGGGAAGCAAACCTGAGTCCTGCAAGAGCAAGTGTTCATAAGCCCTGGGCCGTCTCTCCAGTCCTGGCGTTGAGGACTGCTGTGAGAGAGTGTTGTAGGAGTAGCTTGTGGGTGCTAAGTTGGGAAAGCATGGCATCTTGTGCTAGGATTGTAGAATATTACAATATTATTTCATCCTCTTGTTCAATGTATTGATGCTAGTTTTAAGAGTATGGTTCTGACTAGTTTTGATTGTTTTATGAGGGCATGCCATGTATATATTCTGTGTAATTTGATTTTATATCCTTGTGTTTTGAACTTAGGGGCTTCAAGAAGCGTGCCCCTAGGGCACTCAAAGAAATCCGGAAATTTGCCATGAAGGAGATGGGGACTCCAGATGTGCGGATTGATACCAGGCTCAATAAAGCCGTCTGGGCCAAAGGAATAAGGTACTGAAGTTGTATTTGTTAACAATGCACCTGCTGTTCCTTCCACATAGTCTCTGTGGCAAATTGGTAGTTTGGTTACCGGATGTGGAGTATAGACTCTAGGACCACAGCTCTAAGCTAGTGTCCTTTACTGTAAGGGAGAGAGCAATGTTAGAGCTTGACGAGATATGGGAGAGGGACTTTGAAGAGCTCCATCCGGAGCATGAGACACTCAGGAAAAACCGTGTTTCTAAGCCTGAGCCCAGAAAGGTTGATTTGTGCCATGTCCTATAACATGAAAGGGTTCTCACAGGTTTGTCCAACCTGAATGTACATTAATGCCGAGTTTGGGGAGTACATATGAAGATGGAAGGGGGTACTGCTGCAGAAAGTATTTAATCTTGAGACCCTCTATATAGAAAATTGTCCAACAAGGAACTAGTGTCTGCCTTGAGATAAGGGGGGGGTGATGTCACAGGGGCATGGAGAAGCCTTGTTTGTAAGAGCCTGGGGCCTAAGAACACCTAGCATGTCCTGAGATGATGAGGGAAGGAGAGAAAGCTGCTTCTGAAAGGGGAGAGGATTGTGCCTTTTGTTTGAATTAATGAGTATTTCTGTTGATGACAGCCATTTTCTAAGAACAATTGGTTGTCCTGGTGGATCCTAAGGAGCATGCATCTTAAGAGAACAGCTTGTTGCTCATCCACTTGGGAATTATTTTAATGGTCAGATAAGTTTTTCAGAGCATTGAGAAGCAGGAATAGGTGTGGATGCCACTGCTTTCTGAAAGGAAGCATTGACCTTAGCAGCACATTTGTATTTTATTAGGAATGTTCCATACCGTATCCGGGTACGTTTGTCCAGAAAACGTAATGAGGATGAGGACTCACCAAACAAACTCTACACATTGGTAACTTATGTGCCTGTTACCACATTCAAAAGTAAGTCACATGCTGTTCCCAAAGCTGTTGAAATTACAGCAGGAAATTCATCAAATGTTGGGTGTCTATTTTCAGTGAGATGAGTGGTGGGCAAAATTATCAGACCTTTAAGACTGTCTTAATGTGGGGGAAGTAATGGCGTTCATACAACTAGTGTTGTGCAGGTGCTCTAAAAGACAGGATGAGTATGGGTGCTGATTGGCTGTCACTTCTGCATTTCAGATCTACAGACAGTCAATGTGGATGAGAACTAACCTACTGAATCTCAAATAAAGTTGGAGAACTGCCTTCAGGTTTTGGTTTTCCTTTTGTTTGCCCCACTGGGGGAGTTTTTGGTGGTGTTTAGAATAGGGTCTAAGGAGTGTTGTTGGGAGTTATTTAATTGCTGCTTTGGGTACTTGGGAAATCAGGATTATGTGACATGTTCTTTTCGTAAAAATTATGTTAGAATTGTGGTTTTGATTTTTCAAGACACAATCTGTAGTCCTTGCTGTCCTGGAACTTGCTCTGTAGACCAGGCTGGCCCTAACATTGCAAGGGCTGGAATTAAAGGCATCCACCGCCATGCCTAGGCTTGTCTGTTTTTTAGCAAAGAAAATACAGTATTAGGTCTCATATTAATCCCAGGTGTGTATGTTGAGTTTAAGATTAAGGATTGAGGTTATAACTGAAATTTTGTGTTGTTAGCCTTGGTCTTCTAGCCATCTTTGCCAATCAGTCCATTCCCTGGAATATGCTATAAATTAAGACAGTATAAGCTCTTTGTTTCCCCCATTCCGAAAGGACAGGGTTTTCTGTAGCAACCCTGGCTGTCCTGTAACTCGATTTGTAGACCAGGATGGCCTCAAACTCAGATCTGCATGCTTCCTTAGTGCTGCTTTTGTTTTTAATTTTAAAGAGTCAGTACAAAAAGATTTTTTTTTTTTATTAAAAACCTTGGGGACCAACATTGAAGCATGGTTTACACATGTTTTTGGAAGGACATACAAAGTGAATACAACGAAATATATTAAAATGGTTTCAATTACCAGCATTGAAACAAAAGTAGTGCAAAAAAAGCCAAATACAATTGTGCAGACAATGGTTCTGGGATCTTGGTGAGCTTATTTCTTGACCAATCCCATAACCAGTGGAAAACGAGCCTGGGGTTGATGTCTCTTGGTTACCATGACATCTTTTTGTCCATCAAAGAGTAAACGCAAAACCAGGTTCACAGCAGAGACACTAGTTTCAGCAAAGTTGATAGTCACAGTGTAAAGGCATTCCACCTCTGTCTGTCCTCTTAAGAATAAATAGAACTGTGTGGGAGTTGCAGCAGTTCCCCCGGCCGTGGGTTTGAGGCTCATTATCCACACACTCAGCTTGTCGAGTTCCCTGTTTTTAGACTGAAGTCTGGGCAGTGACGACAGTCCAGTCCATGCTTTGGTGTGGTGGGCTCCAGTGTGTTCCAGCAAACTCCTGGCTACAAGTTATTCAGCTTCAGTTCAGGCTGTGGTGGATGGCTCATTTCCAAAGCTTTGAGACTGTACTGGTTGAGCTTGGCATTTTCAAGTTTGGATTTAATGTTGAGTGGCTTTTCAAAAAAGTTTACCAGTGATTGCTCAGTAAGAAGTGAGGCCAGGATATGTTCCAGCGAGACAGTCCAGTCCCCTTCCCCTGCCTCCGGAAAGGACCGAGGGTCCTGGGGAGTCTTCCCAGTCTCAACAAAAACTGAGTCCTGTTCAGGAGAAGGAGCCGAAGCCTGCGGCTCCTCACCACATTCCTGGGAGCAGCTTCCTGAGCTGCTGCTTCGCTGGCCCACTTCTCCTATCTGCAGTAGCAGAGTGGTTACTGTGGCAATGGCTTGGTACAGCTTGTTTTCCTCTGGATCTTCATGGAACATACTGTACAAAGTTTTACAGAACTGGATAAATTCTCGCTAGAATAAAAAGAGCCAATAAAACAGCATGAGGATGGAAAGTATAGTTTACATTATCAGAAAAGCGTGTGGCATTTAACTTTTGTTCAATAGGAGCTCCCTGTTTTAAGATTGTCCTGCAACCTGTGATCTTCCTGCCTCACCAGCAGGTCCACACTGATAGTTCCTGGTCCCACATGCAGAAAATAAGGATTTGGGGAGTGTTGTGTTGCTTATCAGTGAGAAATGATGTTTCAACAAAAATCCAGAGCTACATTTGCTTTTTATATATATATAAGGAAATTTACACTTGCACCATCTACTTCATTTATTTATTTATTGTGTACACAGTGTTCTGTATGTATGCTTGCATGCCAGAAGAGGGCACCAGATCTCATTACAGATGGTTGTGAGCCACCATGTAGTTGCTGGGAATTGAACTCAGTGCCTCTTAACCTCTGAGCCATCTCTCCAGCCCCTACATTTGCTTCTTAGTGGAAAAGGGGCATGTGGCACGTTACTTTCATATCCATCGTTTAGGAGATAGGCAGGTGGGGTTCAAAGCAGAATGACACAGGCAGCTCTGGGTGACTTAACCATCACATATATAAGGAACAAAAAGAAAGTTAGCACCCATGTAAAGCTGGGAAGACCATGGACTGCCTACCTAGCTTGAGAGGCTTGAAGTAAGGTAGATGAAACCCATTGGCCTTCATGCATACCTACTTGTGCTTCAAACATGGTCCTAAAGCCTCCCAGTATGTGGCGTGCAAAAAAACATTGCTGTCTTAGACAGGAGCATTCCTAACTTAAGCCTGCATTTCTTGAGTTAGAAGAAAGATCCTTTCCAAATTAAACCTGCCATTGTGTAGCACCTAAGACCCCTCTCTGTTCTGGGAAGTGGTTAGAGGTATGGAGACTTGAGTGGTGTGGATCATTTTGCAGCCTCCTGTTTAAGAGGTGACTTGATCACAACACTGGTCTGGGAAGATTTATGGTCTCAAGTTGCCAAGGTGGCTTCTTTTTTTTTTTTTTTCTTCCCAAAAGTCCTTACCTGGCTCATTTTGGGCAACTCTTTTTCCGTTTTATCCTTTTCTTTGGCTAAATCCTTAATCATCTGTTTCAGTTGTTTCTGATAATCAATTGTGTCACCTTGACAAAGGGAAACAATAGTTCAAAGTTCATGAAAGCAATAAGATTAGGACCAGTAACGGAACGGGGTCTCACTGAGAAAATTTCATATAAAGCCAAAAAGCAAGAGGCTACATTTTTATAACTGACTACATAGAACCTTCCTATTAAGATCCTAGAAAAAGATCAAAGCAACAGAAGGGACTCTGGACAATCGAGCAATACTGGCCATGGGCTAAATGGGAACAGGAGGGAGAGGGGATGGGCTACCAGGAGCAAGTGGTGAAAACAGATACTTGCCATTGGGCTTACCCAATACCAGGGGTCTTGATGTTGACAACAGAGGATTCTTCAGTGGTGACTGACTGTCTCTGTCATTTTCGGTGAGTGCTTAAAAGAAATATTAAAATTGATCATATCTTCTGTTTAACAAAAACTGAGTCATCAGTTCCAGTATTGTAAAGAGCCTGTGAAGCCAAATGAAGTAGGCGAATTCTGTTCTGTGGGCATAAGAAGCATATAAATTCATATGCAGATACTGCTGATATTGATCTGGGAAAACATAGCAAACCCCTTCAAGTATATAAATAAACGTACCTTGACAATGAATTACAGTGACTATATAATCAGTATATTTAAATGGTGGGAGGAGGGTGTTGATACAGGGTCTTTACATGGCCCTGGCAGTTCTAGAACTTGAAGATATACCACCTGTCTCTGACTTCTTACATAATGTAGGGGTTTTTTTTTAATTTTTGTTTTAAAGTAGCGCTGACTTCCAAACAGCATCATATTGATGTTTTTTGGTTTTTCAAGACAGGGTTTCTCTGTGGCTCTGTCTTGCGAATTCCTTTGTAGACCATATGGCTTCAAACCGCCTGGCCCACACTGGGTTTCTTTGGATTGCACTAAAAGTAAAACATCAGAAGTTCCAAACTTTGGTTCAATCAGTTTGAAAAATTTGGCATTACTCAAAAACTTGGGTAAATGGTGGTTCACACCTTTAATCCCAGCAGAGGAAGGCATATCTTAATATCTACATCATGAGCTCTAGACCCAGTATCAGAACAATAAAGTCTTCAGGTAGGCAGCAGTTAAGAGCACAGACTTGATTCCCAGCACATATTTGTTTTATATATATATTTAAGGTTAAACCCAGAATTCCCACTTCTATATAGTCTACTTGGGAGTATGGAAAAATTTGTATGCAAAACTGATAGCAACCCAACCACAGCAGCAGTGGTGGTCATAGCCACACAACAGACATTCCTGGCCAGAAGGACTGATTCTACAACATGGACCAACTGAACACAGCAGAAGCCAGACAGTAGTGGTACACACTAGCCACTTAAAAAGCATGGAATGGTCCAGGGCAGAGGGGTTTCTTTTTAGGATGATGGACAGGTGATTATTAGAGTCACTGCACAGCCAAGGAACCACTGGACTCCTTACTAAGTTAACCAAGGTAGACAAACATCTAGTGTAGAAGACTAGAATTAGGATAAAATTAAGGTGTGGTTTAAGAAACTTCTCACAAGATGGCCCCAAACTATTTGGGATCACAAACTTAAATTGGCCTAATTTTAGGCAGTGGCACCTGAGGAAAATTATGGAGCCTGGCTGGTAGGATAGTAAAGAGCCAGTCCCAAGAACTGTACACAAGCCACTAAGAAGATGTCTGGAACAACCAGTACATGCAACTGTAATAGAGGAGAGCACTGACTCAGTGGGCACAGGGAACATGGCCTGGATTTTATATCTCAGTGTTGTGGTTCAACACTATAAATGGGTAGAGACATTTCTACAGTAAAGCTTTCACTATGTTTCATTTGGTTATTTGAAACTTGCCATTCCAGACTTTGTATGATAGATAACTTTTGTCACCTTTGACACCCAAATGTAAGGTAGAGACAGCAGTCCTATCCCTGGAGCAAGTCCAGAGCCCTCTCAAGTAGCTTTGCAGTCTGTGGGGTAGGTGGACTCAGTACTGCACCAAAGCTAGTAACTGGATGTGCTGTCCTGACAAGCCCTGAAGTAAAGACGCTTGTCCAGTAAAGCCACAGTACCAACATGGTGCAGTCTAGAATCACCTGGAAAGTGTGTCTTAAGGAATAAGCTGGCTGATGGACAGCCATTTTTTAAAAAAAAATATGCATACAATATTCTGTGTATGCTTGCAGACCAGAAGAGGGCACCAGACCCCATTACAGATGGTTGTGAGCCACCATGTGGTTGTTGGGAATTGAATTCAGGACCTTTGGAAGAGCAGGCAATGCTCTTAACCTCTGAGCCATCTCTCCAGCCCCATGGACAGCCATTTCTGGGGGATTTCTTAATTGGGCTAACAGGTGGGAAGATTCACTGGGTAGCATCATTCCCTGAGTTTGAGGTCCTTTCCATGAGTGGGACAGTGAAGTGAGCATTGGCATACATCAATTCATTGCTTCCCTTTCTTGTGGCTGTGATGTGACAGCTTTGGGTTTCTGTCACCCCACAATGATAGCCTAAAACCTGGAATTGTAAGCCAAATAAACTTTCCTCTTAAGGTGCTTTTGTCTGAGTGTTTATCACAGCTACAAGAGAGATTTGGTCAGCCAGACCCAACCCCACCCTCAGTGCAACTAATTTCAGTCTGGTCTTCAGGGGTCCAGGAAGCAGTTACCCAATCTTATTTTATGGCCTGTCATTGCTTCTTGAGTTGTTGATGCCTTTTTACATTTTTGCTCTTTTCATTTTTTCTTTTTAACCCAAGACAGGGTTTCTGTGTTTAGCCCTGACTGTCCTGGAACTCTGTACACCAGGCTAGCCTTGAACTCCTGAGGTTCTCCTGCTTCTACCTCCCAAGTGCTAGGATTAAGGTCATGAGCCACTACTGCCCAGGTTCACTTTATTTTTTAAAAAATATAAATATTTCATTCATTCCCCTTCATACATTGATGTACTTTTGTTTATACATTTTGGGCATTACTTGACAACCTTTTCCCCTTCCCCTCTTCATCTATACTGTGTTTTTAATAGTTTCTTAGTCCAACATAAAAAAACCTCATGCTTTTTTTTTCATTACTTATTTTGTTTTTAAACTTCCCGCTACACTTTTCTGCCTTTTTTTTTTATCTCTTGCTCTTTTTCTCCCTCAGCAGCTTCCACCTGTGTTTTCCTTGGCTTCTATTAAACTGCTTTTCTTCCGTCTTTCCCATATTCCCACATTGACCCTAAATAATTTCATAACTTACAGTATTACCGTTTTCCATTCTATAGTCAACAGTGATATCTTTGGTTTTAACTAATTAGGTAAGACATGGTCATTGCACATTCATCCTGTTGAGAAGGGGGCTCACAAGGTCCTAGTCCTTCCTGAGGCCCAGTGGACAGTTAACAGTTGCTAGAGGAGGAAGAAACATTTCCTTCATAGTCAGGTATACCTGCAGATAACCTCTCATCTCAGCTATGCTTACTGAGCGGTCAGAAGAAAAGGATAAACAGGAATGGGAAGGGCTTATATTATCAAATGATACACATGTATGGAAATGTATAATATATACTCTATTAAAAACTTATATAAAACATCTTAAGTTCTAAATGTTTTAAAATGATCGTTTACTTCCAAGAGCATAAAGACAAGCCTATCTAAATCTGGGATCAAGAAAAGTCAGTAAAAAGCCAGGGAAAGAGTCAGCAATGTAGTTGAAAAAAACAAGGAAATTTTTGAAAGCAAAGAGAGGAGCTAGGGAAAGGGCTTCTCGTGCAAACATAAAGACCCAAGTTTAAATTTTCAGAACTCATGTAAAAGCTGAATATGTTGGTACACATTTATAGTCCCAATGCTCTTATGGGGAGATGGATGTAGAAAGAGAATCCCTGAAAGCTCTGTATAGACCAGCCAGCCTGATAGTGCAAAGCTGCAAACAACATTGACCCCTTTGAAACACGGTGAAAGATTAGAATGGACACTCTGATTTCCGTATGTGCAAGTTTAAAAAAAAATGTTGGAAATGAAAAAAAAGCCCACCCACACAAAAGAAAGCATATGTGACCAAGAAGAAACAATAGGGATGGAGGACAAGGTGATGAAATAACTACATTCAAACATCAACCAAGAAAAGGTTTAAGAAAGCATGACCATGGGCTGGAGAAACAGCTGCTCTTAAGGTTCTAATCCCAGTACCCATGTGGCAGCTCACAACCATCTAACTCTAGTCCCAAGAGATATGACACCCTCCTCTGGCCTCTACAAGTACCAGGCATGCACATAGTGCAGACTTAAATGGGGACAAAACACCCATGCACATACAAGATTATGACAATTAGAACTCAAATATAATCAAGTGAACAAAACCTTAGAATTCATTTAAATTATAGCAAGAAGTTGGTTAAATCTCAAGGGCATCCAGACCTAGTGGGCATTTAGAATTCAAAATACGGTAAGATCAAAGAGTTTTGTTCAGTCATGATAGCAAAAACGTCCAAGAAATACTAAAATCTGAAAGGAAAGCCCCAACTCTACAAAAGCAGAACTGCTTTTCTAGAACCCTAAAAAGCCAGGAAAATATAGTCCATGTCCTAGGATTATAGTGATGTCTCCAACAATGATTCAAAGATAGATGAATCAATACCTGATCTCAAATTTGCTGCATAGCCAGAGTATCAAAAATAGCATGATGGGGGAAGGACCAAGACACTTTAATCCCAGCACTTGGGAGGCAAAGGCAGACAAATCTCTGAGGCCAGCTTAGTCTACAGAGCAAGTTCCAGGACAGTCAAGGTTACTCGAAAAACCAAAACAGCAGCAATAAGCCCCCAACATGATACTAACATAAAAACAGACACAAAGGCCAATGGAATAGAATAGAGGACCAAGAAATAAATCCACGGAACTATATCCAACCAATCTTCAAAAAGAGTCCAAAAATCGGGGGGGGGGGGAGTAGAGTCTTTTTAATAAATAGTGCTGAGAAAACAACCTGCACAAAGTTAGCCTTTGTTAAAGCAGAGCACAAAATGACTCTCTTACCTGGTGGGATATGAAGCCTGTATAGCAGCTTAATCTTCTCATTCATTTCTCCATTGTACATAATGTCTGCAAATTCAAGAAAGAGACTGGGTACAAATGAATCCCGTTAGTCATGGCTTTGGCTCAGAGTAATGCCAATGCTTGTTGTTCTTAGTACCCTCAGCCCAAATGCACCCCATACTAGAAATGACTGAAGTGCATTATGACTTCAAAGATTTTGGTTTTATGCACAGCAAACTATGGCTGCACCTTAGGTATCAAGAACAGGTCAGTGGCTTTGAATATGGAGAGCCAAGTCCCTCTCCTCCCCGAAGGACAAGTAAGGACGACCCTAACAGGAGCCTGTAGAGCAATATTTTAAAATCATGGGATAATTATAAACACATTGTGTGGCTCTGCCTAGCAGCCATCCACCTCTTATGTTCACAGATAAATGCCAAACCTTACAGTGAAGACCTAAAGAGTCATACCTAGACAGCTTACGAAGGCTTTGAACTCCATGAGCTGGTCCATGTTGTCATCTAGGAGCCTGAAGGTTCTCTCAGCAAGGATCTCTGTATGGACTCCACAGGTCCACGGAGATACCAACTGGAACAGATGTGCAAACTGCCGGGCATCGATGCGGTATTGCTCAGCATAGGGCCTGCTGGGATCATGGCGCAGGGGCATGGGCCTGGGGTGCTCCCAGTAACAGCTCATCATGTGTGCTCTCTTAAAAGCATGAGGGGAGAAAAAGCTATATTACAACACAGGGCCATGAGTGTCTCGGGAGGTTGTGCACTTAAAGCTGTTTTGCCTCAGAAAGTGCTGCTTATTGAGAGTGACAATGCTGCGGGGCCAGACAGGTGAACACCTCTCCAGTCAGCAAAGCCTGGAATTTTAAGACAGACATCCCTCAACAGGAAGATGGCTACGGTCTTATCTTTGCCAAAGGGAATATGAATTTTGATTTCATTACAAAAAATATTCTTTGTGATAAAGTATACATGACACAGCTTATCATTTTATGCAGTTTTAAAAGTGCAGTTCAGTTGATGTAGTTTTAATTATGAGATATTTTTATTATTTTCACTGAAAAAAAAGAAAGGACATACGGATTTACAGAACATGGAAGGAGTCAGTAGTGCAGGCTGCCTGTAGGTCAGGGTGATAAAGATTTGAAACACGAGATAGAAGCTTTCTGAATTCTTACCATGTGTGTATTAATAACTTTTAATTTTAAAGAAGTGGTACATTCAAGTCCCAGGAACTCATTAAAAACTAAAGCAATGAGTCCATGGTCTCAACTGGAAGAAAAATCAACATCACATGTCTGGGCTCAGAAACTCGAAGGACTACTGAAGGTGAATAAAATAAATGCTATCCAGCACCAATCCTATTGTTCATCTCTTTCCTTTCTGTGTGGTACTAAGGACCAAGCTCAAAGGCCTGCCCATGCAAGGGGTGCTGGCTAGTTTTAATTGTCAACACAATCCAGAACCACGTGGGAAGAAACTTAAGAAATTAATAGATCAAGTTGGGGAAGAGGGGAATGTCTTGGTTGTTAATTGATATAGAAGATCCAACCCAATGTGGGAAACATTCCCTAGACTGAGGGTTCTGAGAAGAGAAAGCTAGCTGCAAGCAAGCAAAGATATGTTTGTTTTCTTTGCTCTTGATTGATGATGTGATGTAATGTGACTAGTTGGTTAAGTTTCTGCCTTGACCTCCCCAAAATAATGAACTGTAACCTGGAATTAGGAGCTAAACAAACCCTTTCCTCAAATGTTTAGGGGTGGGGGTCAGGATATGTTGTCATACCAATAGAAATAAAACTATAAAAACAGGTAACATTCCACTACTGTCTGGGCTACATTCCAAGCTCCCCCTCCCATATTTATGTGTGTTTGTGTGCACACAGAACAATTTGTGGATACAGGCTTTCTCCTACAACAGGTTTCTGAGGAATGAACTCAGGTTTTCAAACTTGGTGGCAGACATTTTTTTCTTGCTGAGTCTTTATTTGCCAGCCCCTAGTTTTGTTGTCCCACTATGTAGCCCTGCTTAGCTTCAAGCTCCTGACCTGCCTCACGCTCTCATTTGCTCGGGTTATAGGCGTGCACAACCATGCCCATTCTTCTTTAGTTGAAAGAATAAAGTAGTTGGTCAGAGACCATGCCTGTGAGTCCTATGCATACGGAAGGAGGAAATAAAGTGAGGATAACATGTTCAGTTAAACCTAGTGAGTAATTTTAAAACAAGGTGAGGATATTCCTGTGTAGCTCCTATGGAAACAAAATTCTGGTTCAAAGGGCAAAAGATGCATTTAAAACTCAACCAGAAAACAATATGCCCACATGACTTGACTATTAAAGTGCCACACTACACACAAGCTAAACTCAGTACTTGGGAGACAGGCAGGTGGTTATCTGTAAGTGCCAGGCCAGCCAGGGAATTCCTGTGTGTGTGTGTGTGTGTTGGGGGGGGAGGTTGAATAAGAAAAATAACACTGGCAGGCCTTTCTTAAATGGTATGCTCTGCAGGGTGACTTACCTAACAACCTGTAACTTTACCCAAATACCCAAGAATTGGAACTCTAGTTTGCTATACTATTTTCAGCTAAAAATAAAACTGGGCTCCGGAACATCAGAACACATGCAAGAGGCAGTATCTGTTGACAAAGTGTTAGGGTGAAAGATTAAATTTAACTAACTGGGTAAATTGTACATGCCTGTAATCCTATCTATGTTAGACATAGGAGCATCTACCAAACTAGAAGCTACCCTGGGCAATTTAGGCCCACTTCAAAAGAATTTAAATTAAGTACCCTAAAAAGCCAACTAGAAGACATAATATAACAATGGTAATAATAGTGAAGATTATGCAGCACAAGGAAGTGTTGACATCACCAAAGGGAACTAGATGACGCAGCTGCAGACAAACAACACAATATAAAACTGATACATGTGTACTGTGAGGCCATTTCAGAATAGCCACTTCTCTGCTCTGGACTAGGAAACCACGCTCACTAGGACTTACAGAGCAGTGGAAGTCAGACCACAGCACAGCTGCTGGGGTGTAGCGGCTGCACAAGCCCCGTCGGCCTGTCCTGGGATCATACTAGCTCCTCCCTTCATGTACAGGCAGCCTGAGGCTGGACCCCAAGGAAGACCAACACACACAAGAGGCATGTATCTGTTGACAGAGTGTTAAGGTAGGGTTTTCTGATTAAAGAAAGTTGGTGAGCAGCTCTAGCCTCTGCTATCAAAGAAAAAACACATGGCAGGCCCCCTCAAGCAACCATTAGCCTTATAAGAAGCCGCAGGCTCACAGGTAGACTGGGCCCTCTGGGCTAGGACGTGGCTCATGGCCCAGGACTCCCCTCCCCCAGATTTCCTACCTTGAATAAGTCGTAGAGTTCATCAAGGTCTTCAGGAAGAATGGAGACTTCTGGGATAACGACACGGAGCTTAGGGAAAGAATTAACAGTGATGGAGTAACACCCAATGTGTACCCCTGCACCCCTGGGATCATCAGAGGGAGGGTGGAACTCCCTCCTAGTGGGGGACACGGGCAGCACCCTTGTCTCAATAGCATCAACTCCTATAGTCTTTCCAGGTAGTTTGCCTTCAGCATCTTTCTAATTTGCACGTTCTGAGCCAATATATTAAGAACACTAACTGCAGCCCATCTGCCTGAGCATTTCCTAGTCCCTACTCCATCTCCTACTAAACCGTAGCCCTTACCCCTGTTTTATAACCATGGAAACTGAGGCTCCCAATAGTTCACAATTGACTCCTAAAATTTCATCACATTCCATGTGACACCATGGTAGTTTTTAGTTACTGAGAGAGGGAGAGAAGGAAACAGTACTCGCGATCAGCTCCATCCCATGAACCCCAAGGAGGTGTCCTCTGCTCACCACATTCTGCTTGGTGGTGTCCTCGTGACCTTGCAGAACCCTGATCCTGTGCTTGCATCGCAGGTGCTCAATCTGCTCCACAGACTGGTTCCCAAATTTCTGCACAGACATGGGCCCGCTGAGTCCAAAGCCAGCAGGAAGCCACCAGCAACCCTCCCTCCACATCTGTATCCCAGGCACACTTCTGCCTCCAACTAGCAAGAGTCTTGAGGGATGGAACAGGGGCTCCTGTACCTCATAAGAGTCCCGGATCAAGTCAGCAATGTCGGTCACTGGATAGGGCTCCTGGTCATCAGAGAAAAAGGCATGGTGGCTGCCAATGGGGGGCCCCGGGCTGTCTTCATTCTTAATGTGATCTAGAAACCTGAGCACACCTCCATAGTTAAAGCTCACATCTACCCTCATCTGGAGATCACATGGTACATGAGTATAAAGCACACGCTCAGACTCTACCTACCATTTGGAGCAGGGCAAGGCACCAAACACTATGGTCACTCTAGCAGAAACAGCCAACAAACCCCAAAAGTCAGGCTTGCGCATTGCTAAGCCTTGAGACTCCCCAGTGAAGTAAGCATCAACTGTGCCTGTGTGGTTTTGAACTTCCAACATACTCTGAAAAGAAACCATCTACTTGTCTCCCAGACGCAGGGTCCAGGCTCAACCTTGTGTGATTTTCTGTCACTGGTGCTCACCACTACACCAATGATTCTTGCTCTTCCTAATACTGCCACACTTTAATACAGTTCATATGGTGATCTCCAACCATGAAATTATTTTGCTGCTACTTCATAACTAATTTTGCTACTGTTATGAATCATAATATAAATATCTAATAATGCAGAATATCTATTTGACCTCCAAAGGGTTGGGGACCCACAGGTTGAGAACTGATGCCCTATACATAGCTCCTGACACTTCCAATTGGCTACCTATACATGCATCAGCATTTCCTGTTAGTCCTCAGTTCTTAATGGTGCTACACACCATTAAGACATTTCATCTTCTTGGAAGAAAAAGCACTTAGGGACCTATTCTTCCTGAACTCTTACTTGGCAGAAAGAATGAGAGAAGATGGCAACCTTCTTTGCCTCCCATTGGTAGTGCCACATGACACTCATTCTGGAGAGACCACAGAATGACAGGTGCCAAGGGGCAGTGTGGAACAGAAAGCTTCCACAGATGTGGCACACATGTTGTGGCCTCCGTCTGTGGTCGTCCAGTGGCCCCTGCCGCAACCTACTTCATTCCCCACACTAGCCACAGGAGGAAGTAGGCAGAGCCCACCTGCTGAGGATCATCAGGGCCTGCCCATCATCCTTGCTGCTGCACAGCTCCTCTGCGTTGGCTTCCAGCACTGCTAGCCCCAGCTGGAAGATGGCCTTGATCCCGTCATAGAAGAAGCAGTCGACGACATTCACTGCACTCTCCAAGGGCATGATGCTGAGGAACAGAGTCAGGAACCAGGACAGAGAGATGGATGCCAGTGCCGAGAGGTCGTTCATGTGCTCCGCCAGCTCTGGGAGGTGCTCCTTGATGAGCTCCTCAAAGACAGACTGGTCCACCTGAGCCCCTGCCAAAGAGAGCAGGAAGCTCTGGTGGGGAAGACTCGTGCTCTCCAGGGCAGGTGAAAGTAAGCTTGCTCTAAACCTTAGTAAGGTGATGTCATGAAACAAGATCTGAGTCCAGAAGAGGACCTGTGTTTAGTTCACTACTTCTTAGCAGCTGACCACAGTCATTCAATGTAAGGACAAGCTTTCCAAAAACAGTGCTTAGTCGACTGGTTATCAATGGGGGGTAGAGGGGAGTCCTAACCCCTAACCTTACCTTACACATAGAAAACGAGCCATAGACCTAAAGACAAACACTCACAATTTAGAACTTCTAGAAGAAAATATAGGAACAAGACAGAATTATCTTAGGATGTAAAAAGTACTAACCATTAAAAATCCCCTTCTTTGCCAGGCAGTGGCACACACCTTTAATCCTAGCACTCAGGAGGCAAAGGCAGGGGGATCATGATAAACTCCAGGCCAGCCTGGTCTACAGAGCGAGTTCCAGGACAGGCAGGGCTACACAGGGAAACCCTGTCTCAAAAAAAAAAAAAAAAAAGAAAAAAAAAACCCCACACACAAAAAAACCTTCCTTCCTTCAAAAGAAACTGTCAACAAAATTCAAATGTAAGCTTAACTAGAGAACATTTGCAACACACCTGCCTGTCTCAAACCCAAAGCAAAGACCTGCAGTTCTATAAGAAGCCAACAACCAGTCTTTTTTAAGCTAAAAACTACCCAGGTGGCAGTAAACACAAACAAGTATGTTCAAAGTGATTAGTTATCTGAGAAATGCAAACTAAAAGCCACGTGATAAATACCATTCCCAATACATGGATAAAATGAAAAAGACAGCCCCAGATGTTACCCTGGACACAGCAAATGGAGGCTTTCACGCTGCTGAAACAAAACACGAAATGACCCACTACATCCCCTTGGTAAAACTGGTGGCTTCTTGTTGACCCTATAACCCAGCAATCTTCCTAGGAAAACACCTGGAAGAATGGCAGCAATAGTCACTGAACCTCACTGACCACAGGCTCAAACTGAAAGAAACCTAAATTCTCATCAACGTGTCTGTATCTGGAATCATCGAAAAGGAAAGCGCGCCGGGGGGGGGGGGGTGTCAAGAATTTTCTAAATTATTTATGGTGGAAAAACCCACCCTTAGTGTGGGCGGTACCTTCTGGTAGCAGCCCAGATGAAGGAGACTGGAAGAGGAAACATTGCCCCGTGCCTGCTTGCCCTCTCCTGCTGCAACCCTTCACTGGTGTCTGGCCAGCTTCTCCAGCCGTCTAAGACACTCTGAGGACCAGCAGCTCTCCAGGGGGTCCTTCAGGTATTCAGTGCAAAACTAGGAATGAGACATCCAGCCTCACGAACCAAGAAACTCCTGGATTCTCTGCTCTCCACTGTGAGACAGTCACTCTTGGACTAGCCAGACTATATCTTATAAGCCAGTCTAATAACCTCCTTCATATACATCCATTCTGTTGGCTCTGTTCCTCAAGAATGCTGACTAATACAGGACAAGTCAATCATGGCATGAACCTGAGGAGCAACACACAGGAGCAAAGTATCTACATACACCATGGCAAATGCTTCCGCAGACCCAAAAGTGTTCCTTCCAGAGTAGGTGGCAGAGACCGGTATCAAAGGCTGCAGGCAGCAAGAGGGGCAGACAGTGACTTTCTGTGGTGAGGGAAGTGTTCTAAATATTTCAGCCTTTCCCAAGGCAGTGGTCACATGCTCACACACGCTCACACACACACAGAGTCACACAGGGTCACTGCAGCACTGCTGTCACACAGCAACACTCACCAACCAGTGGCTTTGACTACTCTTCTACCAGAGACCCCAGAACTCACTTTTTCCTTGCTATTTTGCACATCATACCAGCTCCCACAAAACAAAGTAAAATGGAAAGTGAGACAACTGCCCATCACTCAGGAGGAGAGCCATGAAAACAGCCAGATGCCCATCAAGGGCACAAATATATTCAAAGTAACACAGCCTTACACACACACACCCCACCCATTCTATTTCTTACTCCTACAGGCTGACAGGCCCTTCAGTTCTTAGGACACAGCCTTCAAATGTATCTTCTTAACTGGGCCCTATGGCCAGCCAGGTACCTATTCTCTATCAGCATGGTTCTTTTGTTTGCTCCCATACTGACACCTTAATTTTGTTTTTTGTTATTTTTTCCTGTTACATGTATTTCCTCCCCTCCCCCCCATCTGTGTGTGTGTGTGTGTGAGAGAGAGAGAGAGAGAGAGAAAAAAAACAGAGATGCAGGTAGGGGAGGGCATGTGCATTGAGATAAGAGCAACTTGCTAGAATCCATTTATCCGTTTTCTCCTGCCTAGGGATCACACTCGGGTCGTAAGGCTCAGCCCACAGCACTTTACCTACAGGGCCATCTTGCCTGCCCCGACACCTTCATTTTAGTTGTTATTTTTGTTTCTTTTGTTTGTTAATACAGGGTCTCTCTATGTAGGCCTGGTTGGCCTGGAACTCACAGAAATCCACCTCCTTCTGCCTCCCAAGGTGTGCATCACCACGCCTAGCTACCCCAACTTTAAACCACTTTGACGGCTCCTCTGGATTACTAAGAAGTAGCCACCCACCTCCCAAGAATATTGCCAAACTCAAACAATGCATTGCTTTCTCCACTAGGAGGTTGTGGGGATATGAGATTGTGCACATCCACATCTAAACCATACCAGAGACGGATCTAGCCAGTGCAGGCTGTGCGGCTCTAGGCCCACCAAGACCCTGCTACGATTAGGATATAATTAAATCTTGCCCAGTCTTGGAGGGTCTTGGGTAAGGCTTGGTTTCCAGGGTGGTGTGACTTGGAGGCCTAATGAGAGGTGCTTGGGTTTGGGGGACAAGACACAGTTCTCCTGCAAAGACTGAAATAAAAGGAGCAGGTGTGTCCTTACCTAACTCTGTCTGCTTCCTGGTTAGAGATGTGACCACATGCTTCAACAAGCATTCCCACTATGGAGCCCTCGCCAGAACTCAACTGTGCAGGTACCCCTTCAACCTTCAAAACTGAGCTAAACAAACCTGTCTCTTAAGTAACCAGCACCAAGTATTTCCTTATAGCAACAACCACAAAACAAAACAGAACGGACCAACATAAGTCCAGGCAGGAAAGAAAAAAAGAACCTTTCTCACAATCTCCTTCTGTGAGGGTCTCCTCCAGGGGGAAGAGAACATCTGTACAAGTTGGCTTGGTAACCCAGAGGATTGCCACTCCCTTTCCAGGCCACAGCATCCATGTGAAGGCGCCAGTGTTTCACACTGATCTGTTCCTCAGACCTAGAGATTTTCCCTTCCCTCTTATATATTCATCTATTTTTTTTTAAGATTTTTTATTTATTATGTATACAACATTCCTTCCATCTATGCTTGCATGCCAGAAGAGGGCACCAGATCTCATGATAGATTACTGTGAGCCACCATGTGGTTGCTGGGAGTTGAACTCAGGTCCTCTGGAAGAGCAGTCAGTGCTCTTAACCTCTGAGCCATCTCTCCAGCCCCATATTCATCTATTTTTTTCAGTATGCTCGTTTTTCAGTTCAAACTCATTAGGTGTTTCAAAGTATTACCTGTTTTTCTTTATGGCTACAACACAGAGAACTTCCCTGAGTTAAACGATGTGTATGCATGCAGACTGCCTAAGGGGAGCAGAGGTGGGTTACCAGCAGGGCTGACGGCGACTACCTTCCCCATATATGGAGGAGGAGAAAGGCAGGCAGTTTACCGATCACCCGGTGGTTGAAGTAATCCGGCAGCATCCGCTCACAGACGGCAACCAGCAGCCAAAAGGCTTCCTCCTCTTCGGCATACAGCAGTAACACAGACGTCAGGATGTTCATGGACTGCACAGAGGGTCACAGAAGTGACAGTTAGCATACAGGCTGCCTAACGCCACAGAACTAAGGGGCTGGAGGTGAACAAGCACTGGCCTGGCCTACACAAAGCCCTGGGTTTGAACTACCAAACAAAATAAGCCCAAGCAACCCACAAGGGTAGAGCCTGTAGCTGAAAGACCCAGAATTTCCCAAGCAGATTAACCCCAGAAGTGGAATGCTAATGAGCTACAAGTAACTGGGACACAGTTCGGTCAGTGCAGCCGTCTTCGGTAACTCGGACAGCAGATGGACACACGTACACTTTGGTCACCCACTGACTTCACTGATTCACTGATAGTTAACTCTTATATTTGTGAGTGTCAGGGCTTCTCACCCGGTCTTCGGCTGGACTGTTGTCTGAATTCCCTGGACTTCTACTCTGTGCTTGCTGGCTGCATCCTCCCACTGGGAACAACTCAAAGAACTCTCTCTACGCACATTTCCAGCAGGAAAGTGCCTGGCCCAGATCACCCTGTCCTCCACAAACACACTGCCACTTGAGTCCTACTATTTCTGCACTGGTCTCAGTACTGAATAGCCCACTCCATATCCACTGTGCTGGGGAGATGAGCAGCAAGCATGGCTGCCCATCCTAACCTCCACCCCCATGTCCTCCTTCCCAGAGGATCAGCCTGTGTGACTGGACAGCAGTTTGCTGTATTGATTCTGGGGAGGTGCTTAGCTAGATGGCTGGAAATGAACAGAAACCTGAGGCGATCACTGAACACAGGACAGGGTTCTCATGCCTCCATTCACACCTCCATTCACCTGGCAGTAGCCAATCTTAGGGTTCCGGTGGGCATAGGCTGTCAGCACCCGCCTCAAAGCAGCAATACCCGTTTCGTTCTGGAAGGCAGGGTGCTCAGGCAGAGAACGGTGCAGGTCCCGCTCTATCTCCTCTGTTACCAGGCAGCTTCTGCCCAGCGACTGCTCCACCAAATTTCCATAGTACCCAGGGTGCGAGGCGAGGTCCGTCACAGCGTCTGAGGATTGGAGAGCAACATTTCAAGACGACATGGTTATCACAGTGGTGTCACAAAAGGTGAGCGGCACGTGAATATGTGCCATAAAACATTGAGACTTTGTTTCTGTCAGGTGGCCAGGCTCAAAAAATAGTGACACGAGGGGAAGCAGCTTTCCAAGAATAGCGTCATACAGAAAGAGTGAGAATAGCGTCATACAGAAAGAGTGAGAATAGCGTCATACAGAGAGAGCAAGGATAACGTCATACAGA
>JAQHUG010000122.1:4535651-4565491 GCA_028555095.1 Dicrostonyx torquatus
CCCCCAAGCCTCTGGCCTGTGCACTGCTGTATACATGTGCTCCCAACACATACAGATTCAAAGACTAAATAGATAAAAATTTTAGAAGTTAAGATGGAAAAGCAATTGAGGAAGGTATCTCAACATCAACCTCCAGCCCTCACAAGTACTGCTCGGGCAAGCATTCCCATGTTCATGCACCTCTCCCTCCCCCTCTCCCTCTCTTTCTCTACACACACACACACACACACACACACACACACACACACACACACACACACACACACACAATCTGAAAGCTTACAAAACAGGTGATGCTCAATTTCTTCATCATGTTTTTATTTTACAAATCTCACTTGACTTTATGAACCATGAGATAATGATTAAGAATTTTGGGGCTGTTACATATAAAACAAATGTTCAGTTCATCCTTGCTCTGGAAGGATTTTAGTAAAGCGTGTACATCTGTGACGGGGGCCATACAGCCTCCCCACTCCCATGTGCTCTAGCGCCTGTCACAGGCACAGCTGAAGAAGGAATGTGGTGGCTATGGAAGCAACTGAACATCCAGAACATGACAGGAAAACACCCTTCAGATTTGGTCAGCAAAAACGGGAGGACAAATGCTTGCTTGTGCCCTCAGCTTCCCCCATCCTGGCCCTGCCTTCTGGGGACTACACTAGTCTGGATTCTTGTTTTGTTGTCTTCTCTTTTGAGACAGCCTCTACTGCATCTCAGGCAAGCTTCTGACTCACTGTGTAGCCCATGCTAATCTCCAGCTTGTGCGCCTCCTGCCTCAGCCTCCCCAGTGCTGACACTGCAGGGATGTGCCTCTACACAGAGCAAAGAGACACGACTTTTTAAAAGCAGTTAGTTCCAGTACTGAGAATCTAAATGTGTCTCCCCCAAATATGGTACTTTGGCACCGAATTATTTTGAGCTGAAGACAACTGAGAGACACTCCATCCTCCCATCCACCCAAGACTGCAATAAGCTTCATTTGTACCAGCGCAGCCTCCCCAGGACCAGCAAGAGGATCTGACTTTCAACCGCTGGAGACCCCTTCAGATGTTCACCAGCCTGGAGACAGCACTGCAGGGGGCCACAGAATCCCTTAGGTCACAAGCTGTCCCAACAAGCCCCTGTTCCCCATGGCTTTCGTTCTTGGTCTGTCTCTCCTCTGCAAACTCACTCTTCCTTTTTTCAAGATGCCTGAGGAGGCTGAGTGCTAACCACTTCTCACAGTTACTCACAGCTGAGTTTCTGCCACGCTTACTACATACCTGGGAATACTAAAATAAACCTCCGTGGTGGGAGGACCCAAGAGACAGTGCCTACTGCTCTTGCAGAGGACCTGGGTTCAGGTCCCAGCACCCATAGGGGCGGCTTACAACCGCCCATGACTCCAGTGGGATCTAAAACCCTCTTCTGGCCTATGTGGCACCTGTACACATAAATCCACACAGGTACATATACATGAATTTCAAAAATAAATAAAACTTTTAAACTTTTTTAATTAAAAAAAAACCCACTTATTTTTCTCTTGCTAACCCCCTCTTGTCAGGTTATCTTGGGTCCCACCACAGAGTCCGGGAGGAGAATTGCTCTCACCATGACAGCTTTTATGAAGCCACTGGAGCAGAAATAAACTTCCTGCCAATCAAAAGAAATACCTAGCTCAAAAAGGGAAATCACTACAGTTGTTTAAGACTGAGAAAGGAGGGGACGTCTAGCCTTCAACAAGTAGAGGTAAGAGGACAGCCTGGGCTACAAAATGAAACCATGTCTCAAAAACCAAAAGAAACAAGGAATATGGATATGGTTCGGTGGTGGAGGCTTGCCTAACAAGTACAAAAGTATGGGTTTGGGAGAGAGGAAGAGGAGGGACAAAAGAAGGGCCAGTCACATGTGAAACAGAGGCAGTGCTGTCACCCTGCAGCTGCTGTCAGTCACTTAGACCAGGAGGAGGGTTCAGGACAGCTGCCTAGGTCTACCCTGACGGCCTAGCCTGGGGGTCTGCTGGAGGATGTCAGCCAACACAGGTGTCCTGCTCGGATGTCCTCTGCTTGTATTGTCTGTTGTTCTTCCTCACTACGGCATAGCTCTGCGTGGTCTAATGCTCAGAGACCCACAGGCCTCTGCCTCGAGAATGCTGGCATTAAATGCATGTGCTGCCGCGTGCTTGCCTTGGTCCCACAAGTATACCTCAGAGGAAAAGGGACTTCCATTTTGTTTCTGAATATGAGTTGAAACAGGGTTGCACTCTGCGGCCTAGGCAGGCCTTCAGTCCCTCTACCTCCCCAAAGCACTTATATCCTCTTCTAAATTATGACTCCCAGCAGGGCTGTGGTGGCACACACCTTTAATCCCAGCACTTGGGAAGGTAGGTCTCAGAGTTCAAGGCCAGCCTGGTCAACAGAGTGAGTTCCAGAACAGCCAGGGCTACACAGAGAAACCCTGTCTCAAAATACCAAAAAATAATAAATAAGTAAATGAGTGAATGAATGAATAATTAAATAGTAAATTAAGACTCCCTCTGATAGTATTTACTAACAGGCAGAACTGGAGGGGTCAGAGCTCCTTGCTTTTGAAAAGAAAATAGGCGGTCTGGGTTTTTACTGAGGGAGGAAAGCTGTAGCAAAGGGACTTGGCCTCTCCCTGCCCAGAGGCTCTCCAGAACTGACGCTAGCCAGCAACTACACTGCAGCGAGGCCAGCTGTGCACACCTCACAGGAGACAGCAGCAAACACTTCTCTGAATATCCCTTCCCTGTCTTCTCCCAACTTCACTGCCTTTAATTCCATTTAGTCGACGTACTGAAGAATAAGCAGCCACTATTAAGGAGAGGAAGAGAGCGCCAGTTCCCATTAAAGGGACATGATGCCATCCACTCAAACAAAAGCTAGGAATAACGAATCCAAAGATTCAAATAACGCATCCAACAACAAAACGGAAAAATGAACAGCCTCATGCTCTCCAAAAACAAACAGGGTTCCGAACTTCTGAAACAGAAACTTGGGAAACGGATGGATGAATTTTTAAAACATTGGGTGTTATCTTGCTGGACTGGTGGCAAACCGAACTCGCTTTGCTGTACATATCATGACAGGAAATTTAGCCACAGCGAATGTGGGAGCTGTCAGGAAGCTGTGGCGTTCAGGGCCCTGTGAGGGGGACTAGCGGGTGGGGAGAAGCGCTGCCCACCTTGACCTTCCCTTTGACAAAGCTGGCGATGTCATCCTTGTTGTCGAAGACCGACAGGGTGTGCAGCAGGTTCTGCTCCAGCCAGTCCCAGTGCTGGTTGATCTCCTCCAGCGTCGCACCTGGATTTGGACAGACAGGTGCGTCAGGAAACAGAAGGGACCACTAATGCATGAACTCACTTTACAACTCCCGCCATATGTGAGTCTATATGTATTTTATATTGTGGTCAGGGCACCTGCTGTAGAGCAGACCCCTCCATTAAAGCCAGTCTCCTCCTGCAGTGTGGGCATCTGCAGGGACAAATCCCACCGCCACAAGACAGGCCTGCTGACTGAGAGGGTCACTCTTAGATGTGATGTGGCTATCCTGCCTGCTTTGACAATGCCCCCTAATCTCCATCTCTACTCAGTGACAGAGATGTTGGTCATTACATAGCTCACACAGTGTACCCTGTGAGAACACAAGGCCCCAAGAGGTCCTAAAGCCCAGGTTCACAGTGGAAGAGCCTGCTGCAAAGCCCTGTTGGCTATAAAAGAATGTTACCACTTGGGAGCAGCAGAGCTCGACCCAGCCAGGGGCGGCCTTAGAAATCATCTGTCTACAGATGGACACCTTATGACATTTACAGATATACCCTTCAAATGCATAGAGAAAGAGTTCTTACAGTGCATGTTATTAAAACACACACATACACACACAAAAGCATGAGATCATATGCAATCCATCAGTTAATCTCTTTTCAAGGCAATTAAAACTCTTACTATACTACCAAAGCATTAAGCAACGCTGTTAACAAAAGCACAGAGCTGTCAGCCATCTCTTTCTTCTCGAGGACCCTTAAACTCATTCTCCACTGGATGATGGACACCCGACATGGGATCTGTGTCAGATGCTCAGCTAAGGGCACCGAGGACAGGTAGAGTCCCTGACCAGAAAAGTTTTTTTCAGTCACATTTCCAAAATGGGATGAGAGCAAGCTCAGAGAAGCTAAAACTACTGAGCCACAGTACAATCACCCAAAGCAAGCAAGGGTCAGCAGAAACTAGTTATCCCAAAGCAGGTGAGTTTCATTTCTCTGTGTTAATGTAGTCTTCTTCTCCCTGAACATAATTGCAAAGATCTTGGAAATACATGTATTATGTTAGAGTCCCTCGTTGCTAGTCTGAAAGGCCCCAAGTCTGAATTGTGGCATGACGTCACATGTGTAATATTCTATGGCTGCCTAATCTCTGATAGCTAGATATTTACAGACTTTCTTCATGTACAAGATTTAAAATATAGGAGAAGAAAAACGGAGGCTGTGGGGAGAAGGTCCATGAACTTCATGCCTAGACCAAGGTCCCATCCCTGCAATATTATGTCTACGCAAGTAGTCCACAAGCCAAAAGAATCCAAAACACTTGAGCCCTGAGCATTCTGAATGAAGGACCAACTTGTACTGCATGCAATAAAGTGTCAGAGGGCTCGATCTGGACTTGTGACTTGGGTCCGTGGAAATGAAGACCACGTGTTAAATTAGGCCACTGTTCTGAGTGGGCAGTGAAGGTAGGAATAGGAAAGACCCGAGAGACTGCATCATAAGGAAAATCAAGAGTTAAACAACAAAGCACCCAATCCCTTGGCACCACTCAGAGAAGCATATTTGTGTTCTCAGGAAATTCAGTCATCTCAGCCCAGTGCCTCTATTTACTGGTCCTGGTTTGGCTCCTGTACCTACAGCTCACGACCCTGACCTTCACTTCCCTTCAGTTGGAGGGAAGTTCAGTTGGGTCTTACCAAGAGTTAGCCCTGGGGCGAGAGGCTCTTCTTGCTTTCTGCTTTCCTCCCTTACACCTCGGGGTTCCTGGGGTATCCAGAACCCCATAGCCCTTCTGTAGTGTGGGAAGACCTTCTGAATATGTGTTGCTTTTATTGGTTAATGAATAAAGAAGCTGCCTTGGCCTGAGGTAGGCCACATTGCGGGGGGCGGGCGGTGACACTAAACTGAATGCTGAAAGAAAGAAGGCAGAGTCAGGAGAAGCCATGTATCTGCCACTGCCAGGGACAGATGCACCAGAACCTTGCTGATAAGCCATAGCCACGTGGCAATACACAGATTAATAGAAATGGGTTAACCAAAGATGTAATAACTAGCTAGAAATATGCTTAAGCTATTGGCCAAGCAGTAATATAGTTTCTGTGTGATATTTTGTGGTCTGGGCAACCAGAAACAAACAAGTACCTACCCCGACAATTCTGGTCCCCACATCTCTCTGTACAACCACCCAAGTCCAGCCTTCTCATGAATAGCCACCTCAGCTTCTTCCTTTTCCCTCTCTTCTCTGACCTTTTGCTACCTGAACTTGGGACACCGAGCACCCTTTCTGACCCCTCAGCTGACTGTGGCACACCACGGGCTGACATGGCTCTGACCTGCATGTCCCCGTCCCTTCAGCACTGAGCAAGTTACAGTATCCAGAATGGCACCTTGGCATCTGGAGAGCAGGAGCCCCTTTACAAAGTTAGCTCTGCCACAGCCTGGTAGTCTGCACGGAGCTGGAGAGGACAGGCCTTTATGTACCATCAGACAGCCTGGGAGTCTGCACGGAGCTGGAGAGGACAGGCCTTTATGTACCATCAGACAGCCTGGGAGTCTGCACAGAGCTGGAGAGGACAGGCCTTTATGTACCATCAGACAGCCTGTGAGTCTGCACGGAGCTGGAGAGGACAGGCCTTTATGTACTATCAGATGGAAACCAACCAGGACACTGAGCAAAAGAAAAAAGAAGAAACTGAAGAGGAACCATCTTTACCAGCCTTCAGTATTCCGTTATGGTTTTTCAGAAGTACTTCCTCATTCATAAAAACAAAACAGTTGGAGGAACAGGCAAGAGGGAGAGGGGAGAGAGCTGCTGACCCGTATTCAAGATAAAAAAGGGAAATGGAAGCTCGAATATTTGTCCCGGGTCACATATCAGATGAAAAGCAAACAAAGCTTGCAGCATAAGGTTCTCCCTGCAATCCCCTCTTCATGCATCTTCCCAGATGCAGGGATACAGGTGATGCTTCATTTGTTTTAAAAATTGGATTTTTAAATATGTATATTGAGAATGTGTGTGTACACTGCATGCAGTTGACCACGGAGGCCAGGAGAGGGTGTGTGAGTCCCTAAAGCTGAAGTTACAAAGCGTGTATAAGCTGCCAAACACAGATGCTGGGAACCAAATCAGGTCATCTGCGAGAGGAGTAATTGCGCTCAAGTACTGACCATCTCTCCATCCCCTGGGATACAGGCTTTCCTGATCATGTCATCAGAGCTCCCACGAGCTAAGAATAACTAACAGCTTCAACTGACAATTTAAATAACACAAATAAAACCATAGTCAAATCCCAACCGCAATTACTGAAGAATTAAAAGCTGAGACAGGAGCTGGAGAGAGGGCTCAGGGGTTAAAAGTACTGACTGTTCTTCTAGAGGACCAGAGTTCTATTCCCAGACCTACAGGATGGCTCTCAACTGTCTGTAATCCCAGTTCCAGGGGATCTGACTCTTCTAGTCTCCATGGATCCCAGGCACACACAGATGGTATACAGCCATAAATGCGAAATATCCATACACTTAAAAATAATATATTTTTTTAAAAATGACCTGCGATAACCAGACATGGTGGCACATATCTTTAATACCAGCACTTGAGAGGCAGGTAGATCTCTGAGTTTGAGGCCGGCCAGGTCTACAGGGTGAGTTCCAGCACAGCCAGAGCTACAGAGAAACCCTGTCTCAGAGGGTGAAGCAGGGGAACAAAAAGCCAGACTTCCACTCTCACAAAGCACTTCTTTGCAATGCTCATAATAAGGAAAGAAACTCTACAACTAAAAAGGAAAATTACTACATAAAACCCATCTCTGGACCACAGCGCAACTGAACTGCGTCTCTGCTTGTGAGTGGAAGTCCTCACGCATGCCTCTCCAGGCAAAGACAATCGGAGCAAGGAAACATTTCCACCCCAGGGTCTGTTTCCTACACAAGTTGCCAAATGGCAGGGAAACTTTCCAAACAGTTTCCTCTGCAGAGAAGCCTCGGAACTGGCTTCAGGAGCACCACAAAACAAGACAAGCTGATGCATGTCCGTGACCCTAGATGACAGAAAGAAGTCACCTCAGTTGGTGTCACATACAACAGTTCTGAGCCTGTACTGTGGCAGTGGTTTTCCAAGAATTCAAAACTAGCTTAAAAACAAAGAGAATTTAAAATGAACTGCACACCTCCCAGGAAGAATGGCCACTGAACTGGGCAATAGCTGTGAGTTATAGGCACACATAAATACATTTCTGTCTGCAGGACACGCTCAGTGTGAAAGTCTGCACTGTACTGATACCATCGAGAAAGCTAAAGAAGGGAAAATAAGAAAGTTTTCCTTCTATTATAGCGGCCAGAAGGTAAAAGGAAGCACAGGCAGGTCCAACCTATGCAACACTGAGGTTCTCATTTACAAAGTTCACACACCAGACCCACGCAGCGAGAGGCCAACAAGATGGCTCATAGGTACAGGAGCTTGCCACTACGCCTAACCTTAGAATTCCAACCCTGGAATCCACATGGTGGAAGGAGAGAACTCTGACCCCCACACGCACTAGAACATGAGAGCACCTAGACAGATAGATAAAAACAAGTATTTAAAAAAAAAAAAAACGTAATTGAGTCAGCAAAAGAAAAGCCACAAAGAGCATCACAAAAATGTTTGACATTTATGATTCTGTGCAGGCCACCTTCCTAGTGGACATATCATGGTCATATGCAGCTCACAGACTGGTTGGGACACCTCTGGCATAATTATTGAATGCTGGAGGAGCAGGTCATCCTTCCTGCTGTGTCCTTCCAAAACAACAGAGATTTGCTGTCAGCGCCTGAACGAGTCTCCCCAAATTCATATGTAGATGTCCACGTGCCAAGACTGTATTTTAAGAAACAGCTTTTCAGGAGCAATTAAGCTAATAAGGGCATAGGGTGGGGTCCCCAACCCAACAGAACTGGCATCACATCATAAGATACCAGAGATGTTCCTGATCAAGGAAAGGCCATGGGACGATACAACAAGAAGGTGGTCATCTACAATAAGGCCAAGGAGAAAGGCCTTACTGGAAATAATAGCTCAGTTGGAGCATAACAAACCTATCAGTAGAAACAGAAGAGGCACGGACAACAGACAGCGGACAAACACAGGATGAAAGCAATGGAGTCCAGACCTTCAAAAGGTAGACGGTCTCAAGGCCTGCCCACAACTAAACCCTACATATCCCTGCTGAACAATGGGTTACCAGGAGAGTCTGGGAGAGGAGAGTTGCGGTCTATAGTTGAGTCCCACTGGTGAACCCACCAATGAATAACCAAACACATGGCCACACAGTCATTCCCGGTTAAACTCTGAGTCACCCCCCCTAACAAAAAAAAACAAAACAAAAAAACAAAGACATGAATGTGGGAAGGGAACTCACAGAAAAAGGGGTGTTGACTGAAGTGGGAGGCAAGAGTAATTAGAAAATGTCAAAGAACAAATTTAATTGTCCTCCCCAAAACCAACGTTATAATAGAAAAATGCAAACCTCTTCCTAGCAAACAAGGCAAAATCAGAAAACAGGGACAAGTGACTTACACACACGCAGCTGAGGAATGTAAGTTCAGAAGTAAAATCAGGGCTAGAAAATGGCAGAGAAGTTCATATTGTCTTAAGTTCCCTTATTATATTACAGGCTGAGAATCACTAATTAAAAAAAAATCCCAAATCTGAAGCTTTAAAGGAACATACATGATGCCGCAGAAGGAAATTCCATACCAGAAACTTGTTTTTACAGACAAAATTATTTTAAAAGATTGCACATAATTACCTTCGCTATGTATAGTATTATGAATGAAATAGAGTTCTGTGTTTAGATATGGGTTCCATCCCTAAAGTATTTTATAACATTTATGTAAATATTCCAATATAAGAAAATAATTCAAGCAGTTCAGATAAGTGGTTCTCAGCCTGTGGTTTTGAAAGGATAATCATTGCCAGCCCCACATAACTCAGATGTATTAGACATGTTACTCTCAGCCTTCCTCACGCTGAGGTCCTCTTGTGTTGTGGTGACCCCCACCATAGCATTATTTCAGTTTCTACTTCTGACTGTAGTTTTGCTGTTATGAATAGTAATGCAAATGACTGTGTTTTCTGATGGTCTTAGGTGACCTGTATGAAAAGGTCATTTGACCCCCAAAGGGGTCGCAACCCACCCGCTGAGAACCACACTGTATTAGATGCTTGCTCACGGCAGAGATGTCAAAGAAATGGCCACTTAGCTGAGCCATCTGAGACATTGCTGACACTAGCAGGACACACACACACACACACACAGAGTAGAAGAACTCACCCTCCAGTGCGAGTCCGAGACATTGCTGACACTAGCAGGACACACACACACACAGAGTAGAAGAACTCACCCTCCAGTGCGAGTCCGAGACATTGCTGACACTAGCAGGACACCACACACACACACACACACACACACACACACACACACACACACACACACACACGGAGTAGGAGAACTCACCCTCCAGTGTGAGTCTAGTGAAAAGAGGAGAAAAAGCCCTCGGGACAGCACAAGGACATCCCAGCAACTGCTCCCATGATGCCCCTTTCTGACCACCAAGGGGTTACCTAATAGTTACCAGGATTATCTTTCTGTGATCCTGTCTCAGCATCTCTTAAATTAAAAAAAGAGAACTAACTTGGATTATCTTTGAGCACCCCCTCCAGGTGATCTCTGGTGACAAGTTGATCTACCTGGAAGTCAGGTAACCTTTGATTTTAGGATTCAGCTTTAAGTTTGCTTTTGTTTGTTCTCCTTATATGGTTCAGGCTGATCTCAGATTCATGGGATCAAATGATGCCCCTGCCTCAGTCTCTTGAATAGTTAGGAATATAAGCATGTACCAACACATTCATCTCCAAAGAGATTTTTTTTAACCTCACTTTCAGCCTCAAAACATACTAGATCTAAAGCTGGTCTCAGCATGCCCTTGCTATAAAACACCCACCAGCAACACACATCACAAAAGAATGCGTCCTTTCAACGAAAATGTGTACACAAGCAAAATTACTTAAAAAAAATACACAGCTTAATGGCAGCATCTCCATGACGAGGGAACAAACATGAACTGGCACCCCTCTTCCACTTCTAAAGGTGAGCCCCATGTGGAAAATTCCAGCCGGTGTTGTTTCAAGGAAATGCCGCGCGACTGAAAACAAGCCTAACAACCCTGACCTCAGAGCATAAACCCAGAAAGTTCACACTTTGCTCCTGCTGGGCTGCCTCCCAGATGTTCCTTGAAGCACCCTGTGAGCCCTCTGCTCGGAGAAAACGAGCTGGCACGTCCTTTGCCACCTTGGCCTGAAGTTCAGGAAGACACTAATCTGGTCCACCCGGGAACATTTCCTCCCCTTAAAATCCACTCCGCAAAGACAAAGCAAACAGTGAGGCAGAACACAAGAAAGCAAAACACCAGCCACAGTCAAGGGCACGGATAAGAGACCGTGCGTCAGAAAGAACACTCTGAACGTACATTCTGTCAGAGCTCACGGCTAAGCTGGCTGCTAGCACCCCAGCGCCTGGTGTGACCCTGGCAAGTGGCCAGCTTCCTGCGCTCTGCATCTTTCCCCTCCAGAGTAGGGTGTGTTGCCTCTAGCGTGCTGCTGAGAGGAATGGATGGAGAAAATAAAGGGACTTAACGGGAGGATTAGCTCCTATGGCTCCTAACTTTTAAAAACATACACCATGTTTCAATTAGCAAGTGTTTACACCTTTCCTTTAGTGATCTTTGAAGTTTTCAAAAAGGTGTCTGCCTTCATTTGCCGAATCTAAACCGTTAACTAAGTGGTCTTCAAACTACAGCAGTCCCTCTCTGTCTGCAGGGGACTAGATCCAGGGCTTCCCAAAGACACCAGTGTCCAGTGTCAAGCTCCTTATCTAAGATGGTGTAGTATTTGCAGGTTACTTACACACTCCTCCCAGATACCTTAAGTCATCTCTAGATTCCTTCCTTATGCTGCTTGATAGAAAGCAAACGATACAGAATTCTCATAGTATGTTTGTTCACGGAATACCAAGAGGTCTGTCCATGTCTAGTACAGATGCAAGGGTTTCTGTTGTTTTGCTGTTTTTTAATTGGTTTGTTTGTTCCATGTTGGTTGAATCTGCAGGGTTATGGAACATGCAGACATTGAGGCTCAGTGCACACACACCCTCTCCCAGTGAGCATGCTTCTGCCCATCCAGCTATGCATCTAGACCCTACCTGGCCATTCTGCCCAGGCCCATGGAAAGCATGCTCCTAACCCTCTCTGCTTCTCCTTCATGTCATTCGACCCCATGGGGCAGACCTATCAAGCAAATAGGGAGACTCTTCACTTAAGCATCTATGAACTCCTCAAGTCAGTTCAAGTCCAAATTAAGGTCTGGGAACGGGGGCATTGTGGAAAGTCCTGTACAAGGCCTAAGATGCTCCTGAGAAGAGCAGCCCCCTCTGCACTGGCTCTAGGATGGCTTCTTCCAGGAACCAGGAAAGACACGCCCCCACCAGGCCTCGGCTGACAGTAAAACAAGTCACCTTATTGCATAAGCAATTTGATTCTTGAAAACTGATTCTCACTAGATAACTCAGAGCCCTGCAGAAGCTCTTTCCTGTTCTTTTCTTTGTGTGCTTCCTAGAAATCAAACGTGGACAACAAACAATCCGCCCAGTGTTCAAAGACACGGTGATGAATAAGATGTGCGTGGCAGCATTGGCAACAGCACCGAGGACCACTGAAAATTACCAGGACATGTCATGTGGAAATAAGGACAGCCAGTACAGAGGACAGTAAGACCCGGATGGCCTGGACTTCAAGTGCAGGACAAGATTGAGAGCACCAGACACTGCAAGGACAGGGATGCCTCGTCCTTACAGGGAGAGCCCCCAAAGCTTGCCACAGCATAGGAATCCACTCAGCAAGGTCCAGACCCTCACTTAGCAGTTCTCAACCTGTGAGATATTTCACAAGGGTCACATATCAAATATTTACATTATGATTTATAACAGGAGCAAAATTACAGTTATGAAGTAGCAATGAAAATAACTTTATGGTTGGGGTCACTATAACATGAGGAACTGTATTGAGGGTCACAGCATGAGGAAGATTGAAAACCAGCGCTCCAGCCTGCCCCTCTCCACTTGACTAGGGATTAGCTCCTGGTATTCTGCCCTCCTCATTCTGTGCCTCGTGTTCTCTTCCTACTCATGGGCCAACTGTTAGATGTATAATTCCGAAAAGAAAGCTGTCATACCCTGGGTTACCATCCCGAAATTCTGACACGTGATGACTTGAACGGACCAAGAACACGCGATGACATGAATGGACCCAGAAGACATTGCAAGCCACTTTCAAAAGGATGAATCATGCATGATTTCACCAATGAGATGCGAGTCAAATCCAGAGATAGATAACAGGATGGTGGTGGCCAGAGGCATGTGGCAGGAAGGTGCAGAAATAGTTGTCTCCTGTGGCCAGTGTTTCAGCTTGGAACAATGACAATTCTGAAGGATCAGTGGTGGCCACGAAAAGCAGTGCAATTGAAGTACACCATTATAAACAGAGCCCCGGCAGGAACGCTGCTCGGTGGTGCAATGCTGGCTCAGCACGCGCCAGTCCTGGGCTGGCTCCCCCTCCCATCAAAGAAAAAGGTTATGATAACAAACTGTTACCGATATTTTCCAGCATTTCTTCCCTAGCTTAGACAGAGAACGTACAGCCTCATCCATCTAGGCAAGGGTTGCACACCAAGTTACACATCTTTTTCAGCTTTTCCTTCCCAGCAACTATTGACCCTCCTCCCCGTGTCTACTCAGCATTCTTTGTGAAGGAGAGTGTAGCCCAATGAGAGTTTCCAACTGTGTATTTTGAGGCAGGAGTCCACCTGCACTGCCCAGGCAGGACCTGAACTTGCAATCCTCCTGGCTCCAACTACTGAGTATCTGAGATTATAGGCCTGTGACACCAAGCCCAGCAAAACATTTTTTTTTAAGATTCACAACTTCTGCCTTCTGAGTTCTATCTGTTTAGCAATGAGACCTGTGATGTGCCCCAGAGCACCTGTTTTCTGGCGTCTTAAAGAGTTTCTACTGCTGTAGTGAATGCCATGACCAAAAGCAAGTTAGAGAAGAGAGGGTTTATCTGGATTCACACAGATAGCAATCCATCATGGAGGGGGTCAGGGTAGGAACCCCGAAGGCAGTAACTCAAGCAAAGGCCACAGAGGAGCACTGCCTACTGGCTTGTTCCTCATGGCTTGCTCAGCTTTCTAATAGAACTCAGGACCACCAGCCCAGGGATAGTCACACCCACAATGGGCTGGGCCTTCCCACATCAAACACTAAGAACATGCTATGCAGCCTGAGGCTCCCTCCTCTCTGATGACTCTAGCTTGTGTCAAGTTGTCAGAAAACTGAGGTTCCTTGACTTACGGAGGGGCTGCAACCAACACCTAAGCTGGAACTTGTGACTCAGAAATGCCCTTCATGCAGTGACCCACCAAGCCTGGCCTGCCATCAGTGTGCTGGTATGCTTCCATCCGCCCACAGACCACCAAATCTCTTAGCAAGGTACACAGCAGAGCTGCTGTCCGGTTGTGCTTCAGATAAAGACAAAATACTCTTCATCCAAGGCCACATGAACTCACGTCATCTCACAGAGGAACCATGAGTCCCCTTCTCCCCAACTCTTACACCTGATGGTGACATACTCAGTGTTGTCTTGGGCATCGGAAGGGCATCGTCCAGAAAGACTCTCAGTGTTAGTATATCCATGAGGGAGGCAGACAAGAAACAAGAAACGGGAGTGGTGAGAGAGCGCCAGAACACACAGAAGCAGGTGACTGTTGCTAGGGAAGGCAATATCTGAGTTCTGACCTGGAGGGCTGGGCCCATTTCTGTCTGCCACTTCAACAATTCGGTGTCTCTCTCGCAAGAACTGACTTTAGCTCCCTAGTCACAGAAGCTGCCTGTCTTTCTAGAGTCTTATGGTTGTTTGGTCCAAGCTGTTAAATGGTATCCTGACTCTGTCTGGAACCTTGATAATCTTCAGATCTTTTGCCAAGTAAAATAACTGACCCATGAAACAATCTACCCATCTCCTTTGACCTGCGCCTCAAAAGAGCAAGCAAACTCTCAAAGGCTCCACTCAGCCTTGTCAGTCCACTGAGTGACAGTCACACTTAAGTGAAGATCTGGATTGTTCCTGCACACTGCTCTTCCCGGTTGGACACAGGCACTTCCTACAGCATTCTACTTTACCAGAGGCCCCCAAACCATGGGTGGGGACCTTCCTCAATGCTCAGGTCACAGTGCAGTATTAACTATGGTGAGTGAATCAGAGTGTAAGATGCTCAGGTGATTCAACAGAGACCTCTGTGTCTCCAATGACCTCACAGATCCCAGATTGAATGTGCTCACACTTCTCAACAGGGAAAGCACGCTGAAAAGATAAGTATTTGTCTGGGGGACCTTCTGCAAGCAAGATGACAGCAGAAAGTGACACCTCTGCAGACCCAGCCTGTGTCAAGTCCAAAGCACAAATTGAGCCAGATGCACACTGCAGGAAGCCATCCTGGATCACCAGAAAGAGAATGGGTTCTGCTGCACAGGACAGCTGCCCTGGCATGGTGGGGAGCCAGAGCAGCCAAAGAAGGCAGTAGCAAGGAATCTGGAAATACGTAGCATAAAAAGTGCATACATGCCCCTCTTCAGGGTTTTTCTAGCTGCTCTGTCCTCCACAGTTTTCACAGCCCACTTCTTCCCTGTACCAGTCTTTCCCATACCGCCATGTGTACCTCCTATGGCTCTGTAAGGCTTGGTGGAGGGAGCCCACATTTGACACGTTCTCCACAGTATCCCCCACATTAGGAAGCTGCATGGTGTGTAGCAGGATCCAGACACTTCAAATGAATAGAATATGGGGGGTGTGGGTGCCCAAGCACTGCAAAGAGGAGCAGTACCGCATGGGATGGCAAAGAACATGGACAGATGAGGACAAATGGTCCCAGACATGGACAGAAGAAAATGGAACACCCTGGGGAGAAAGGGAGATGCTCTGCAAATGCTCTGTGTTCCCAGGAACAAAGCAGGAGCACAAGAACTCTCAGAGGAGATGGTGAAGTAGGAGAAATGAGAAGAGAGATGGAGACATTGAACTACAAATCAAAACCTGACACCCAAACCCTAGTAAATAAGTTTAAAAGCAAGGTACAGAATATTCTGCTGAAAACTGAATTATTAGCTCAAGAAGGAATTATGAAGTGAATGGAGAAAACAGACTTAACAAGATAAAGAAAAGCAAATAGAGGAGGAATACCACCAAAAGCTATCCAATAGAAAATGTCTTTATGGAGAATGATGCAATAAATGGCAGGGAAAAAGAATTTAAAGCAAAATTCATGCACAGAATTATAGGGAAAATTTCCTGCAATGATTAAAGAAACCATTGTGCTGATTGCCAAGAGCACAGTGTGTTTAAAAGTGGCTAACCCACTGAGCTTGGGGAATAAGAGAGTCCAGTCAGATGATTCTAGTCCAGTCATAAAAGCAGTGTTGCATGTTTGAAAAGCATATGACCCACAAGTGGGGAGCGGGTAATGAGACAAGCAGAAATCTCTACTATCACATCAAACACTAGAAGACCCTGAAGACCAAAGTCACCAAGTCAATGTGTGCCTATGACTATATTTGGACGTGGTACCCCAAATCCAAAAGCCAAAAGCAGACATCTACAAGTCTGAAAACATTCAGAGAGCAAGATATCCATGGTGCATTATTCAGTAGGAAGTAGGAATCTAGCTAACTAAGCAGTGAACAAAACAAAAAGAAAAACCAAACAGGTTTGTTAGCTCATACCTTTTTTTAAAAATTGAGTTTCATTTTCTCTACTCCCCTCCTTGCCTCTCCCCTCCCTTTTAACCCTTCCCCAAGGTCCCCATGCTCCCAATTTACTCAGGAGATCTTGTCTTTATCTACTTCCCATGTATTTTAGATCCATGTATGTCTCTCTTAGGGTCCTCTTTGTTGTCTAGGTTCTCTGGGATTGTGAGTTGTGGGCTGGTTTTCTTTGCTTTATGTTTAAAAAACCATTTATGAGTGAGTACATATAATAATTGTCTTTCTGGGTCTGGGTTACTTCACTCAAAATGATGTTTTCTAAATCCATCCATTTGCCTGCAAATTTCAAGGTGTCGTTATTTTTTTCTGCTGTGCAGTACTCCATTGTGTAAATATACCACATTTTCCTTATCCGTTCTTCAGTGGAGGGGCATTTAGGCTGCTTCCAAGTACGGCTATGACAAACAATGCTGTTATGAACATAGTTGAGCACAAGTCTTTGTAGTACGATTGAGCATCCTTTGAGTTGATCAATAGTGGTGTTGCTGGGTCTTGAGGAAGGTTGTTTCCTAATTTTCTGAGAAATCACCACACTGATATCCAAAGGGGCTATACCAGCTTGCACGTCCACCAGCAATGCAGAAGTGTTCCCTTTACCCCACATCCTCTCCAGCATAAATTATCATCAGTGTTTTTGATCTTGGCCATTCTGACAGGTGTAAGATGGAATCTCAGAGTTGTTTTGATTCATTTCTCTGATGACTAAGGATGTTGAGCATTTCCTTAAGTGTCTTTCAGCCATTTTGGATTCCTCTGTTGAGAGTTCTCTGTTTAGGTCTGTACTCCACTTTTTAAAATTGGGTTATTTGTTCTTTTGATTACCAATTTTTTGAGCTCTTTGTAAATTTTGAAGATCAGACCTCTGTCTGATGTGGGGTTGGTGAAGACCTTTTCCCATTCTGTAGGCTGCCATTTTGTCTTTTTGACTGTGTCCTTTGCTTTACAGAAGCTTTTCAGTTTCAGGATGTCCCATTTATTAATTGTTTCTCTCAATGTCTATGCTGCTGGGTTTCTATTTAGGAAGTGGTCTCCTGTGGCAATGCGTTGAAGAAGTCAAACTCTCACTATTTGCTGATGATAATTGATAGTTTACATAACCGACCCTCAAAATTCTACCAAGGAACTTCTACAACTCATAAACACTTTCTAATGTATAGGATACAAGATTAACTCAAAATAGTAAGTAGCCTGCCTGTATGCAGATGATAAATGGGCTGAGAAAGAAATCAGAGAAACATCACCCTTCACAATAGCCACAAATAGCATAAAATATCTCAGAGTACTCTAACCAAACAATCGGAAGACTTGTATGACAAGAACTTTAAATCTTTGAAGAAAGAAATTGAAGAAGACACCAAAAAATGGAAAGATCTCCCATGCTCTTGGGTAGGTAGAATTAACATAGTAAAGATGGCAATCTACAGATTCAATGCAATGCCCATCAAAATCCCTGCAAAATTCTTCACAGACCTTGAAAGAACAGTACTCAACTTCATATGGAAAAGTAAAAACCCAGGATAGCCAAAAAAATCCTGTACAATAAAAGAATTTCTGGAGGCATCACAATCCCTGACTTCAAACTCTACTAAGGAGCTACAGTACTGAAAACAGCCTGGTATTGGTATAACAGACAGGAGGACCAATGGAACCGAATTGAAAACCCAGATATTAATCCATACACCTTCAAACACCTGATTTTTGAAAAAGAAGCAAAAAAAATCAAATGGAAAAAAGAAAGCATATTTAACAAATCGTGCTGGCATAACTGGATATCAATATGTAGAAGAATGAAAAGAAATCCCTATCTATAACCATGCACAAAACCCAAGTCAAAATGGATCAAAGTCACAAGGAACCTCACAAAAAGAAAGTGGGAAGCTCATACCTTTAATTCCAGCACTTGGGCAGGGGTGAGGAGTGGGGGGCAAAGTCAGCTGATCTAGTCTACAGAGAGTTCTGGGCCAGCCAGGACTACTCAGTGAAACTCTAGTCCAGTTGTTCTCAACCTTCCTAATGCTGTGACCCTTTAATACATTTCCTCATGCTGTGGTGACCTTCACCCACAAAATTATTTTGTTGCTACTTCATAACTATAATTTTGTTACTGTTACAAATTGTAATATAAACACCTGTGTTTTCCAATGGCCTTAGGTGGCCCCCGTGAAAGGGTCATTCAACCCCCAAAGGTTAAGAAGTGCTGCTCTAGTCCCCAGGAAAGAAATGAAACAAAATGAGGTTCTAGGATGGGAAAAGTCATACCTGACTGCAAGTATTACACCAGCACAAAGACCTGAGACAAACAGTAAAAGGAAATACAGGAGCCGGGGATAAATTACTGGCTGCACAACCGTGAGAACTTGAGCTCAGATCACCAGCATCCACACAAAGGCGACGTACAACAGCATCTGCAACCTCTGAGCTAGAATCAGGCAGAGATGGGCAGATCCTTAGGGCTCGCTGGCCAGCCAGTAGAGTGTAGCCAGAGAGCTCCAGGTTCAGTGAGAGACCAAGTCTTAAAAGCATATGGTAGAGAAGATATCTGGCATCAGCCTCTGGCCTTCGTACGCACTATACAAAGAACCACACCACACCTCCATACGTGCGTCAGAAAATAATAATGGAATATCGTTGTATGTCTCAATGGGGCTTGCAATATCAACAGCTTGTTTTTAATGAGGAGAAGCAGAAGGGAAAATATGCTGGTACACTTGTCCTATAAGGTGACAAAGAATACTGTCACTGTTTTTCAAACACTGCAACTCTAGCTTCCTACTGTTAAAGTCCCTGGCCTTACTTAACCTGACATGAACCTTTTTGAAAAAATAATCTCTAATCTAAACATCTGAAGTCTTGTTCCTCTTTAGTTTCTTTCTATTGAAACTAAATGCAACATTTTCATTGTAAAATGGCATTGTCAGATAAGCTGGCTTTTACAAAATTTCATGTATCCACTTTTGTAACCATCCTTGTTAGACCCACTAGAAAGCTTGATCAGAAAAATGTCCATCTGGTGTAACCAGAAGGTGTTCAGGACGGCTAGGATTTGAGGCAACAAATATCTCAGTAGTGCTGAAAGGTGACTGCTTTATAAATCATGTTTTAATTGGAACAATCTGCCCTAGTTATGAAAACAAGACAAGAGCATGCCCAGGTGTTAACAGTGTTCGGGATGGGATGGCGGACGGGAATGAGAAGTTTCTCCAAACTTCTGCTTTTTCCAAGGGAAAGGCAAGTACGGCTGCTAAGCAGGAGCAAAGTTTACTGTACCCAGTGCAAAGCTAAAGCCACTGTGTCCATGGGCACACAGAGACCAAACACTGATTCCAGCATTCAAAGAAAGGTCCTTGGGTGGCATTTTCTTATTTTTTAAATAGGGACATATATTACTCATATAGAATAAAACAGACATTAGGCTTCATTGATACAGTGCTTCTTAGGGTGTGACAGTTCCATTCGGGGGACCCTAGGGGCTCAATGGAACACCAATGGCACCTGCAGGAAGAACAGAACCTCAAGTCCTGTTGTGAGAAGTGGGGTGTTTTCTAAATTCCCTCAGCACATGGCAGAGTCATGTTCTTTTTTAGTGTCTATCTCCCCCCCCCCTTGGGTAAAACAAGGAGAGGAAGCTGTCCAAATCAGATAGAGCCCTCAGCCTTCACCTCTGTGTACAGTACAGTGGGTGTGCACACCCAGGCACACACAGGTCAGAGCAAGATTACAAAGAAAATGGCTCAATTTGTATGGAGCCATAGTTGTGCTCCTGGACACCTCTTGAAACCTGGCACACCCAGCGTTTACATACTATTGTGGTTAAAAGCAGAGACGTGGAAGGTAAGGGAAAAAACAAACAAAACAAAAACCAGAAAACAGGAGGCGGTGGAAAAAGAGGGAGAAACATAGGTGCAGGAGAAGAGGAGGAAGAGGGGAGAGAAGGCTCCAGGGTGTTACTGTTCAAACGTCACCGACATGCAGACACTCGCATGCTTCGCTGGTTAGGTTTGGAACACTCCACCTGGAACAAAACTCACCAGTGGCTATGGCCCAGTAAATGTCTGATCCAGTCAGTAACTCACCACATGCTATGGGAGAATAAACCTGGGACCCGGGAACTTGAAGCAAGATCCGAAATGGAGCAACGCGTGCACTGGAATCCAGCACAGCATCCAGAGCACCCACGAGGCGACCTTAAAAGGGAGACAGAAGAAAGGACACTTGTGAGTCCAGGGCAGACCAGGCCAGGCAGCCGGCACACATCCTCCTGCTCCCAGGCACGGGAGCTGGGGTGGTCTGAACGACAATGGTCCTGTTCTGAGCGCAGTTTCTGTTGCTGTAATAAACCAAAGCAACCTGGTTATTTGACTTCCGCTTCCATATCACAAGTCATCATCAAAGGAATTGAGTAACTCAAACAGAGCAGGACCCTGGAGGCAGGAGCCAACATGGAGGCCATGGAAGCATGCTGCCAGCTGGCTTGCTCTTTCACCCTTATCCTCTCCTGGGCTCTCTTCTCTGTATGATCCCTTCAATCCCAGGCCTTCAGCTGCTACGGAGGCTGCACCTTCACCAATGGACTCTCTGGTCTCTCGTAGCGCTAAGCCCCAGCTATTCTCCATGACCCCTTCATGTCTTCACCAGTACCACCTGGGGGACGCTTACACCTTACCAAGTCCAGTCAGCACAAGGAACAACCTCGGCCACCTCATGAACACAGAGTTTCAGAGTACTGACTCTGAAGAAACGCTGCCCAGATGGCTTCGTCTCAACGATGCTGGTCTCAATCATCACTAAATTCTCAGTCCAACTGACCACAATCAATTGTCCCAGCAAAGCAGAGGTTTTACTTTAGTAATTCTGGTCTCTTATTAATCACAGCCCATTCTTCAAACTCCAGCTGACCAGATATCACAGATTCTTCACACAAATGGCCTGCTAGAGTCTCTGCTTCCGTCTGAAACGTCACAGGCCCGGTCTCCGTCCTCCGCATTTCTCTCCACATTCTTTCCTCCTACAGAACAGCTCACCGAGCTTTGAACACTCAGTGGCCCTACCCACCCAGAGTTCACAGTTCTTCCTGTTGGCAGGCTCTCAGCCTGCTGCTTGCAGATAGAGACATAAGCTCTCAGCTGCTGCTCCAGCACCACAGCTGCCTGCCCGCTGCCATGCTCCCTGCCCTGATGGCCATGGACTCTAGCCCCCTGGCACTATAAGCCCCCAATAAACCTTGGTCACAATGTCTTAACAACAGAAAAGGGACTAAGACGGAAACAGTCACAGGCAAGGCACCTCAGGTCACATTCCTGGACTCTCACAAAAGACTGCTCCTCCCATTTCCCCAGCATCTGGAGTCTACCTGCATCAGCCACACCAACAAGACCTGGGAAACAAGGGCAGTGTCCCACAAGTCAGATTTCTAATTCAAATCTGGCGCCATTTCCAAACTGTGTGATTTAAAGTCACTTAAACTTCTGGTGTTGCTGCTCTCCTTATCTGAAAAATAAAATAACTTGTATACTATAACCCTACCTTGTATAGAATAGAATAACACTACCCCGTAAAAGTAATTGAGAGAATTACATGAGTTGTATGTCTGTTACTTGAAGTGCTGTGTGGATCATTGTATTAGGCATTGTTCCTGCTACTACTTTATCCTGGGCATCATCCCAAATACTGAATGTTACCTCTACCTGCTCCAGAAATATGCTGTGAGAGGAAAATCTATCAAGTCCTTCACAGATTGGGAGTCACATGCACATATGCACACACACGATATATATGACGTACATATATGTGTGCTATACATGATATATAAATGTAAGGTGTACACATTGTGATATACATGATATGCATTATGTGATATTCATTTTGTGTGATATGCATGAAACATGTATGACAGACATGTGTGACATACATGATACGTGTGAGATATACATAACATACACATGATATGCACATATATGATATACATATATATGCTATGCACGATGTGCTATATACGATATATATGTGTGTGTGTATGTGTCTAGATATAGATATATGATACAAAGAAAGGATTGGCTTTCTGCTGTGATGGATGTGCCCTGAGCTGAAGGTGGACAATCGCATTTGCTCCCACCTAATGGTCTGTTCCTACATGGGAACAAGCCTGGGGAGACTCTTACTGACTACACCAGGCCACTTCACATTGGGTAGACCGCACCACCCATGGGAGAGCACCACTCATGACCTTGGGGCTGACTGCAAGCTGTAGCTGCCTGCCACTGCCCAGTATCCCATGAGGACTGTAGCACTTATCCAGGGGAAAGATTCAAATTCAAAACTCCAATTCCACAGATCAACTCTATACCATTACATAGAGAAAAAACACCAACTCCAAACCTCAGATGTGGAGATCCGTCTGTACTATCCTTTTCTGTAACAGGTTCACCTCAGGGTCAAGTGGTGTATTTAGCCATTTTCTGTGGCACCTTTTCAAATTTAAGTAAAAACTTACAATAAAAACCAGATATAGTGGCAACATGCTTTAATCCCAGCATTTGGGAGGCAGAAGTAGGCAGATCTGAGTCCAAGGCCAGACTAGTCTACATAGTGAGTTACAGGACAGCTGGAGTTACACAGGGGGACCTTGTCTCAAAAAAACCAAATGTGTGTGTGTGTGTGTGTGACTGTGTATGCACACAGATATATGCATAGGTACACATATATTTATATAACTTGTGCATATATATTTTGTACAAATGTATATACAGTTAACGCTTCCATTTGCATATACAACCGACACTTAGAAAAGTGGGTTCTAAACCAGCACTTCTGACTACAATCCACTCCTACAGTATTCTTCCCACAAAGTCTGCAACCTGCAGCTACACCAAACCCAACACTGAGGAAATCCTTTTGAGCAAGCTCAGTCTATCTCCTAACTTACCATCCTCCTGTCTCAGCCCTCAGAGTAAGGATAACAGATGTCCCCACCAAGCCTGGCTTTTATGACTCTCAGCATGTTTACTTATCAATCAGTCCTGTTGCAACCAAGATAACCTCCCTGGCAGATGTCCTCCTCATGCTCTCCGGCCTCCAACTGTTCCGCGCCCCCTTAACAACCTTCTCTGGGAGAAAGATAAAGGGCACAGTACTGTATAGCCAGAACTACTCTCGCTACTCAGAAACCCATGTGGCTGAGTGAGCTGTCTTATGGGAGCACGGCCTCTCTGGACAGGAGGTCCGATCAGCAGCTGTTAGGCAGAGGGCTAAAGGTGTGTTTGCAAAAGACTACCGAGATAAGACGTTTGTCTAGCAAAGAAGGACTGGGATAGAGAGGCTGAAGAAAATTAGAAAGGAGCTAAATGACCCATCCACCCAACCCACACAGACCCTTGGCACTTCCAAGTTTGATAGAGAACCCATTCTTTGTTTGATTGACGGTGCTGGGGATTAAATCCAGTACTTTGTGAACACAAGGCAAGCACTTAGCACCCAGCTATCACCCCAGCCTCCTGAGGGACTCAGGGAGTCATGGAAACAAGAATGGAGGGGAGGTGGGTAGCAACTCAGAAAAGCAGAGTTTTGGGTTTTTTTTTTTTGTTTTTTTTTTTTTGGGCTGGAAAGAGTGGTTACTTCCCTCTATAAGATTCAAGTGCTGTTGAAAGTTCAATGTCTTACATAACCCCAGCCTGTTCAAGTAGTGGAAAGGTGGGGAAGGCTGCGCGAAGAAAGCCAAAGGGACTTCCACTCTTGGCTCAACCATGTGGAGCCTGGAAGCCATCCCGTCCACGCAAGAAAAAGCTGAGCAGCCTGAGAAGGGGGACTTTTCCTCAGATCACCAGAGAACTGAGGGCACGGATCAAACCACAATCACCAAATCTAGAGACATGCAGGAGAATCCGGAGTCACAGATGGGGATGATTTCCTCGGTAAAGCCACTAACTGCAGGAAAACCGAAGAGCGACGCCGGTAAACTGCTGTATGTAGACTGCGTGCGTAAAGGCAAATCCCGAGACCACGGTCTTAAGGGAACCCTCTGAGCTGCATGGGCTTTAACATCAGGCATCCCTCTCCCAGGCTGGGAAGGTACAGAGAAACACTATGCAATGTCCTCTACACAGTCTCCTCATCAAAATCCCGGACTTCCACGGAGGAGTGGCCAGAACCTTGCCCAAATTAGAGAAGGGCACTGGCCAAGTCCTACACTTCCTCTGGCTTTTCTGTCCTCAAAGACCGACAGGAATGACCAAAAAAAAACGTGTGTGAAGGTCACAGGCCCATCATCACTGTGTCGGTATGATCACAAAATCAACTTCCCAAAGCCCCTAGCACAGTGATGCTGCATGAGAGGGTAAAGCACTAAGACTCACGCTGTCCGAAAAATCTTTAAAGGAACCCAAAAACGGAAGGGCATCAGAATGAGCGAGCACCTCTGAGGAATGTCAAAGTCCTGGCATCTACAGCAGTAGCCAACCTTAAAACACGCTCCAAACCAGCCAGGGGATTGACCATGCCTTCTGTTCCTCGTACCCAATGCAGTGTGGCTGGCTTTCTCAACAGTGACTGTTGGGAGGAAAGTAAACAGCCTCAGAGAGAAAGCACAATCAGTGAGATGCTGACAGCGCTGTTACAGATAGGGAGTTCATAATAATCCTATTTAACAGGCTAATAACCCTTCCAATGGAAAGGCAAGAGCAAGCAGGAAATTTAAACGAAGAGAGAACTCCAAGAATGAATTGAAAAGCCAACCTGCAAACCCACACCCAGAGAGACCGATTACCCTTCGGAACTGAAAGAACTGCATAAAGCAGCACCTGCCTGTAATCCAGCACAGCGGCAGGGACACAAGCTCACGGGAAAGCAACCACCACCAGCCCTGAAAGCTACACCCCGTGAAACCATCCTTAAAACTGAGAGAACGCTGCACAGTAGTACTGGGCAGTAATCCAGCACAGGCGGAAGGACACAAACTGAAGGCCAGCCTAGAATACATAGCAGGACTCTGTCTAGAAAACAAGAGTAAACATTTAAAAAAAAAATCCTGAAGTGGGCTGGAGAGATGGTTCAGCAGTTACAAAAGCACTGATGCTCTTCCAGATGACCCAAGTTCAGTTCCCAGCACCCATTTGGAGGCCCACAACCATCCACAGCTCCAGTCCCAAGGGATCTGACGCCCTCTTCTGTCCTCTGAGAGCACTGCACACATGTGATACACATACAGAGAAAACACTTCTATCCATAAAATACACTTTTTTATATAGTAAAAGAGAATTGCTGTTCTTAAACAAAACTTGGGAGATCGATTCCTACCTGACTAACCTGCAAGATTTCTTCAGGGAGTGACAGAATCCTGTGGATCAGAAAACTAGACTTTGCCCAAGAAAAGAAGTTGGAGAGAGAAGAGCAAATGGGCTCACATAAAGCATCCAGTTAAAATCAGAGAAGGGTTTTAAATACGGCAATTAATAGAGGCCAGTTAACAAATGCTAGAAATTACCTCCACTGCATCAACTTATGACTTTGCGTGGTTTTGATCTTAGTTCACCACCAACTAAACGTGATTTTTTTTGAGTATATTTTTTAGATAACACTTTGTAGGAAATTCACATAAAGACTTACAAAGAATAAGGTTAAAAGTAAGCAAATAGTACTTGTACACCAATTTCAATTTTTTTTCTTTTACAATAGGGTCTCCAGAGCTTAGGGGAACCCCTCAGAAAAGGGGAAGGAAGAAGTGTAGAAGCCAGAGCACTCACAGACACAAGAATACAGGCCACAGAATCAACTAAGCAGGGCTTATAGGGACTCAGAGATGGAAACAGCAATCACAAAGCCTGTGTGGATCTGCGCTGGGTCCTCTGCATACTTGCTATGGGTGTTTAGCTTGGGGTTTTTATGGGACTACTAACAGTGGGAGCATGGGCTGCCCCTGACTCTTTTGACCCTTTTCCTCCTACTGGGTTACCCTGTCCAGCCTTGATATGAGGGCTTTCGCCTTGTTTTGTTTGTCCTGTTTAGATGTCATCTCTGGGAGGTCTGTTCTTTTCTGAGAGGAAATGGAGAGGGAGTGGATCTAGGGGAGGGGGAAGGGAGTGGATCTAGGGGATTGGGAGGAGTGGAGGCTGTGGGGGAGAACTGGAAGGAGTGGAGGCTGCAGTCAGAATGTATTGCATGAAAGAAGAATAAATAAAAAGAAAGAAAAGAGAAAAGAAAAAATAGCATCTTGTGGCACAGGCTGACCTCAAACTCACCGTATTGCCTGGGCTGACCTTGCACCCCCCCACACACACACGTCTCTTTCTTCTACCTCCCAAGCACTGAGGATTTGGGTTGTGTGCCACCACACCCAGCTTAATGTTTACTAACACGCTATGAACACCAGGCAAGGCATATCCACCAACAGGAGCGTGGCCGGAAGGAAGAAAAGAATGTGGTGCACACGCAAAATGGAGTTTTATTCAGCCATAAAATCAATTTATGACTTTATGTGTTTCTGGACTAAATATACCAACTAAAATGGATTTCAAAAGCCATAGAGAGCAAAATAATGGATGGGACCTGAGATCATTAAGCAAACTAAGCCAGTTTCAGAGAGAGAGAGAGAGAGAGAGAGAGAGAGAGAGAGAGAGAGAGAGAGAGTGTGTGTGTGTGTGTGTAGGAGGTTTCTATTTGAGAAAAGGGATGGGAAGGAGGAGGAGGCAAACATGGTCAAAGTACAATACACTTGTACGAAAGTAGCAATGAAAACATCACACCAACAGTACAATGAATATATACAAATACAACACTTTAATAAATTTTTAAAAGAAGTTTCAATTTTTAAATACTAAGATAAGGAAGCATGCCAAGAGATACTAGACTAACACCAGTTAAAATTGAGTAGATGTGTTAATTTTAGACAAAACAGATTTCATAACAGGAAACACTATCAGGGTTAAGAGAGGCATTATGTAACACTGAAGGTTTCTGAAGGACCGTATACCAGTCATTAACACAAATTACCTAACAGGACATCTACATACTTTTGACCAGAGTGGTAAACTACAGGGAAAACAGATGAGTCCAGCATCCTAGTTGGAGACTTCAAAAACCATCTTCTAATAACTGTCAGACCAAGCCTTCAGAAAAGCACTGAGTCCACATTTACCCCAAACAGTATCAAGTCAACGGAATCTAATCTGTGTTTATGGACTTCTTCATGGGCACCAGACAGTGCATCTCAAGTGTACAGTGGCATGTACCAAGATGGACCAAAAACAAATCCTGTCTGAAAGGAACAGAGATCATACAAGCACACCCTCAGACCACAAAGGATTAAACCAGAAGCCAAGGAACAGAAAGCAAGCTGGGAATTGCCCCAAAATTTAGAAATTAAACAACTTCAAATAATACAGGTCAAATTAAAAAAATCCTCAAAGAGAATTTTTTAAATATCTTAACCACATGGAAGTGAGGTTTTACAAATTAGACAAATGTGTAGGATAGAGCAAAAGGATTGCTTGGGGAGATTACAACATCAAGTACATAAGTTAGAAACCAATAACCTAACCAGTACATTAGAAAACCAAAGAGCAATCTGATCCTACTGCAAAACAAAAGTCAAAGCTGAAATCAATAAAAGCTAAAAGAGAGAAGAAAATAACACTAAAAGATCAATGAAAATTGGCCAAAGAAGAAAAGGACAAGTTACCAATATTAGAAAGGGACAGAAGGCAGGGGATGTAGAGTGTCTGCCCAGCATGATAAGAGCCTGGGCTCTGATTCCCGGCATGACATAAATTGGGTGTGAGGCTGCCAACCTATAATCCCAGCGCTCCACAGGTGGAGGAGGATCAGGAATCTGGGTCATCCTTGGCTAAGGAGGTGTTCAACGCAGCCCGAGATGCTGAGATCCTCCTGGGAGGAGGGATTAAAGATAATACTCAAGGGTATTAACCATAAGGAGATATTGTAAATAATTTTATGCCTCTAAATTCAATAAGTTATACAAAGTGACACAATCCTTTAAGGAAATGGACTACCAAAACTCAAGGAATAGTGAGTCATTTGAACAGACCTTTATCTAGTAAAAAAAATCGAATCAATAGCAATAGCCTGATAAATTATCCAACCCAAATGTGTTCGCCAGCAGATACTACTAAACCTTAAGAGGCAGCGACGGCATTCCCCACAATCTCTTCAGAAACCACTCTTGTAGTGCATTCAACTGTGACAGGAACCCTGCATTCCTGAAACAACCAAACTGATGAAACTACTGAAAAAAAGAAAGCTACTATATCTAACCCTTGCAAAAAGCCATCAACAAAACATCAGCAGAAAAAATCCAACATCACATGACATGAATTAAACTCCATGGGCAACTGTGACTCGCTTGGTATACAAGGAAAATACATTAGAAAAGAAAATATCATCAAGGTAAAATTCTTGGGTCAATTGGTACAGGAAAAGTATCTAGAAAAAGATCTAACAGTCATGATTAATTAAGACAAAAACCAACCACCAAGGAGTTGAGAAGTTCTATAATTTGGAAGTCTCTCTCAACATACAAGCAGAGCGCCCTACAGTTACCATACTGAACAGTAAGAAACCGAACACGTCCCTGGACAGTGAAGATGGCGGTAAGGATGCTTTTTTCACATCACTCACACTTATCATCATACTGAAAGTCCTAGCTGACACAGCGAGACAAAAAAAGGAAATAAAGCGTGCAGATAGGGAAGGGAGAAATAAAACTTGGTTTACAGATGACATGTTTGCTCAACAAAACAAAAGCCTTAAGGAACTAATAACTAATAACCGAAAGTATAGTACTAGGAAGATGCCATGTCACCCCTATCACAACTCCTTTCCTGTGTGCCGGGGATGAATGCCGAGACCCAGAAGGAAAACAAAAGCAAAGTAAGTCACTACGGGCAATAGTAAAAGGGACTTTTCTCCAGCACAAGCTTAACTAATATGCACAGATCTACATGAATAACATTACAAAATGCTGAGGAAGAGGAGCAAAAAAAAAAAAAAAAAAAGTCAGTGGGAGACTCCGGAGCTACTGTGGTGGTGTAGATTCATCTGTAGATTCAACTCAACATGAGTAAAAAATCCCAGCATGCTACTTCATAAATATTGACAACTGGAGGAAAAAGCAAGGGCCAACGAACTCTGGAGAACAGATTTAAGACGATTCAAAGCTGTTCTGCAGAGCTATGACGGTCAAGCCCCTTACCCAGGCCAGTAGGAGAGAACAAACCCTCACAGATGCAATCAATCACCCATCCAATCTTTAACAAGGGAGCAAAGGCAACTTGGCGGGAAAAGTTTTTCAGCAGCTGGTGCTTAACTGAAAGAAATGACCTAGACAACAGACTTTACATCAATGACAAAAATTAACTCAACAGCCTACTCCAGTGTGAAGTATGAAGGATAAGCCGTAGAACAGCCCTTAGATGGCCTCGAGTGTGACCAATCCTCAATGCTTTTTAAGAAAAAACAATCTAACTGTGCAAGGGATGTGGGGCCCATCTCACTGAAGTGGGCAAGGAGAACCACATTCACATGTAACTGGACATAAATGGAGTCTACAACAAGAAACACAAAGAAGTGCACGTATGTATGTATGTACTCCATGGAGGACAGCTGAACAATCCTGGTGCTACTACACATAGAAATGCACGTATGCATGTATGTACTCCATGGAG
>JAQHUG010000122.1:4573318-4591726 GCA_028555095.1 Dicrostonyx torquatus
GTGCCACTGCCCAGCAAGAATGAGTTTTTAAAATATCTTTCCTAAAATCCTACCTAGGAAAATTAAGACTGTGTTTTGATCTGTCCCCTAATAGCAACTTCTTGGCTGCTAAGATAATCTGCTGTACCAAACGAACTATGCTTATATCTTACCACCCAGGAGAGAATGAAACTTGGAAACAGGCAACACAAGGCTGGGGATGTGGCTCAGTCAATAAAGTGCTTGTTTTCAAGCATGAGGACCTGTGTTTAGATCCCAACAACAAAAATTGGACCTGGTGGTATGTCTGTAATCCTAAGCACTGGGGAGGGGGAGATAAAAAAGTACTTCCTCACTGGCCAAATTGCTGAGGTTCAGGTTCAGTGTAAGACCTGTCTCCAAAGAATGGAGAATGCCAGGGCAAGATGCCCAATGTTGACCTCTGACCTCACACGTGCATACACAAAGGACCATGTACGCGTACGTAACACACACAAACCATATATATGCACACAAGATTGAACATGAAAACACACAGAGTTTCCACTTCATGCTCAGAGACAGTTGCAGAAAGGCTGCTAAACTTGTTCAACAGGACTAACAGCACATGACACAGTCAGCCTGCCAGGCCGACTTCATCACAAACGCAACCTGCTGCCCGACAGTATCTTACCCCGTCAGAGCCACAATCCCACCACCTCCACCTTGCGATCCACGCTTTTGTTTAACGCTCCCAATCCGAACTAAAAGGCAGGAAATGGGGCTTGGAGGCACTTAATAATCACAGAAAAATAAATAAGCCAACAGTGTCTCCTTTGCAAAATGGAAATCCAATATGAAAGACAGAAAGGTCAGAGAATGACAACAATTCTATAGGCTCAAGTTCAAAATGAAAGACAGTGTTGAGGTGAGCGCTGTCTCAGCATGGGGGGGGGCAACTTCCCTGGGAACCTGCATGCTGCAAACAGAGACCACTGTTTACCAAGCCGCATGCACATCAAGACAGAGGCCCATCATTAATTTGTGAAACAAGCATCTACTGTTCATCTACTACGTGCTAGGTGTCCTGCGGCCAGACCAGGTTCCACGGGTACCAAAGGTGCCCAGCTGAGCACACAGCGGCATTGGGTATGACTGTTTACAGCCCTCACAACAAAGCCCAAACTAACTGTCATGTCAACATTTACCTTTGAGCACACAGTGTCTTCAGACCTCAAATTCAATCTAGTTTTCTACCACTAAACAGCAGGTGTTTTCCTAAGCGCAAGTCTATGAGGGACAAAGGCAAAGGTTAGGGCTGAAGAGCCCTCTGAACACGAGAAGTTCAGAGCACAAAGTCCATAAGCTCATTTGGAAACTGTTTTCCATATGCTAAGTAGCTGGAGTGTGTTCACCACAGCCCTGAAATCGGATTACTCAAAGCTGGCCATCTGTCACTCTCCTGCAGGGACTTGCAACACAGCAACAGTTCTGTAGTTCTGTGACAGTGCCCTGCTAATCTTATCTTGGACTACGCAGAAATGAATGTTTAAGTAACTAAATTTATCTTGTGGATTAAAATAGTTGCTTTGTTTTAAGGCAAAAGCATACAGTAAAGTCCCTGCAGGATAGAATGTATCCCCAGAGATGCTGCGTGTTTTCTGTACAGTGATACAGATGGCAAATGCACCAACCATTAACTCCAGAAAGTAGAGCAGGGCAAGATGGGAGAAAGAACACACTGCCTCCCCCCAAGAAGGGTTCTATTTAGTGAACATTAGAAATCAAATATAACGCCATTCTAAGGTCTGATTTCCTCAGAAGGTGGCACTCTCAGAGCTGGTCTTTAAAATGCTGCCAGCGCACATGAGTTACAAAATTTGTTGCTACTTTTGGGTCCTAAGAAGGCCACGGACCAGGACTCAGCTGCATATAAGTCCTGACAAGACCAAGATGGTCGAAGAAAGACCAACACGCATCCTAGGGACAAAGGTCACCCAACTTATCTCTAGGAAAGCTGTCCTTTTTATCCCCAAGATGTATTTCCACCAACATCTGCAGGCAGAGAACACGTGGCTGACAGTCAATGTGAGGACAGTGATTAGGAAAAATTCTTATCCAATTAAAATTATTAAGACTGAGTGGCAGTATCCCAGCAGGGGCAATTTACTTGGATGGCTGGCTGGCTCCTTATTACAGAGGGTTTCCTACTGGGGATTCAGAGCTTGCAATCTATTGGCCGCTGCAGCCTTCCAGATTCTGCATCCCTGAGACAAACCAGCGCACAGCACTTATTAGCAAAGAACTCTGACACCGACTCTGCAGACAGAAGCATCATGATGATGACAATGATGGAGCCAGGACATCTTAGGGCTCCTACCCTCTGGGCCCTTGTGTGCTAGAGAAGCCACCAGAAGCATAAGCAATCATCATGTAAGGCTGATGGCATAAAAGGACCCTGTGCTCATAGCAACATTCAGCAAAGTGTGGAGAAGCCAAGGCGTAAGAGGTTTTTTTTTATTCCATTAAAGGTTAAATACAGCTTGTTAGAGCAAGTGCATGTATGTGTGTGTTTGTGTGTGTAAATATGCATATTTAAGAAAAACGTCCACCCCTTCTTACCACTTCAACCAATTAAACTAACAGGGTGTTTCCATGCTCCCTTTTAGAAGCAGGTGATACTTATTTTTTCTCAAGAAAGGAGGAGACAGGAACATGGTTTCTCAGTAGAACAGCTTCTGGCAGATGTGTTCCATCACCCGTGTTCTGAAAAGGACTGAGAGAATATGGATTCTATTCTAGACAGCCCCCAAAGGACCCCAGTCAGTCATATGTTCTTGAGCTACAAAGTCCTGGGTTCAAAATCTGATTCTGTCCCTACCTAGCTGTGTGGCTTAGACAAGCACACTCACCCTCTTCAGTCTCAGCGTCCTGTGAGTCCAAGCACCGTAACACCCAGGGCACAGGTCTGCTTGGGATGGCACATGCACAAAGACTCACCCATCTGCCTGCTGCAGTGAAACTGTGTCTCCATCCCCCAACATATTTAGTCCTATCCTCAATACCTATGGATGTGAACTTAAAAAGTATTACATAGATGCAACAGGAGTCAATGTTGAAAGAAATAAAACCAAGAGGCAGGGCTATAATTCAATGCTAGGACACTTGCCTACCATGCATGAGGCCCCTAAGTTCAATCCACAGCATCGTAAATAAAGGAGAAAACTCAATGCTATTTGACGTCATGTTGGAGTAAGGTGGTCCCATAGTCCAATGACTGGTGTCCTCATAAGAAGATAGACATGTGAAGACAGACACCCAGGAAGAATGTCATCTGAGGATGAAGGCAAACCAAAACTGAGGAAACCCACAAATTGTCAGCAGCCACCAGAAGCAAGAAGAGGTGAGGGAGAATTCTTCTCTTGGTTTATAAGATGCATGGTCCTACCAACTTCCCAGTTTTCATGGTCCTACCAACTTCCCAGTTTTTGGACATGTAGACCAACCCTAGGACCTCAGCTCTGCTGTCTCAAGTTTGTGGCCCTGTGTTATGGCAGTTCACAGAAACTGACAAACCGCTGATGCAGGAAAAGACTCCAGTCTAGGTAGCAAGTCCTAAGGACTTGAGCAGAGCTGTCTCTAAAACCTCCTGTGATAGGGCTGGAGCAGAGCTCACTGGGGAAACACTTCCCAGCATGTACAAGGGCCTGGCTTCCACTCCTACCACCATTAGAAGCAACGCAAAGGAGAAAGAAAGAGACAGTCGTAGATAAACCACCTCAGTCCGTCTGTCTGAACTCAAGGTGGATTTCAGAAGCAATTTCTATAGTAGTCCTTTACATTACTCTTCATTTTATCCATCTTCTTGATTTAATAATCTAAAGTGCAATGAAGGACACATTCAGGGAGGAAGCAACAATCAAAGACCATGTTAGTGATTAGGGTGGCTAAAAAAAAATTGTTTAACTTTTAGAAAGCATGAACTCCTCAGAATCTCTCAGACGTGGGCAGGTTGCTCTTAATAACCTGCCCACCCTCTCCCTGCACACCAGCTCATGTACCCACAATCCTGAAACAGTTAAGGCCATGCCAGCGCCAGCACCATTCTTCGGGCCAGAACTAGTAAGGATGGGACTCAACAAGTGAGGCTCTCACTGGTACCTGGCAACACACCAGCCCCAGCACCTCAGGTCCAGGGCCTCAGCAAAGTTCTCACAGCTCTCTGAAGAGTGGTGGGGTTGTGTGGGGGGGTGTTACTGAGAGTACAAGATCTTCAGCATCTATCCCCAGAATCCTTCAAGTCTCTCTCCCTAGATACCCCACACGAAGCCCCACCTAGAAACTATGCAGACAGTTCTCTGCTCATGCTCCTGGTCCCTTTCAATGATGCCCAGTCTCTCCACTGCAGAAGCTCTTGACTGGTGGCTACAATGCTGAGGCCAAGGCCCCACACACCATCCAATGGCAAGAGCCTAGGGTTCTGCTTCAGACATGGGAACTATCCCAAGGTCACTGGGGACTTGTGATGCAGTCCAAACCCAGGACCAGTGTCCTAGGACTTGCCCTCTCATCCCCGGGGCTACTGAACCTGCTGCTGTGCTTCCTTCTGCACCACAGGTCATTCCTCTGGTGCTCACACCTCGGAAGTGAAGCAGAACACACCCCCTTCACTGCTGCGCCTGCTGTCCAAACATCGTTTCATCTGCATGATGAAGACAGTCATAGGAAAAGCAGATAAAACAAGATGGTAGACAGGGAGGTGTCTCTTTCCCACTGAGCAGGCAATAAAGTAACCAAACCAGAGACAACTGTGGACTCAGGTCTCCCCATCCCTCAGCTGGGACTTCCTTTGTGCAGTCCCTGGAGGTCAGGGCTGGGAGAGGCTCCCTGACTTGTCATTCCAGCGTGGGGTGGGGGCATGAAGAACAGAGTTGTTCGAGCATCTGATAGCAGCTCCAGTCTGGTGCTGGAGGCAGCGTGAAAACCTCCCCTGTCTGCAGAGCATGTTGGGGGTGGGGCACCTTGCTGCTTAGCCTCCCTAGGCTTCCCTCGCACCTCCAACCTCATCTTTAGCCCAGGAAACCCCAGGGAGCTGTTGAAATCCCAGTACCAGAGGATCAGTATGGGATGTGGCCTGGGACAGCCACTGACAGCAGGTGGTGGCCTGTACAGACAAGGCTTAAGATAGATACACAGGGTCTACCCCATTGTTCTGTACAGTCAAGCAGGGGCCTTGGGTACGAAGTGGAACTATCCGCCAAAACTCTGCCTGAGAGAACATAAAACACAGGTGAGCCACCTACATTTAGGAATTATTACCAAGGTTGGAACACCTGACAGTCTCCTTCATCCACTAAGGCAGGACAGCTGGCCCCTGTAAGAAGGCCAGTCTCATGGGGGACAAGACTCACACACCGGGCAGGAAAGGCCAAGGACCATACACAAAGCTGAATGACATCTCACCTTAGCACAGCTCACTCATGGTCACAGGCTGGGGAGCGGGGTAGAAAGAGGGCACACAGGAGGTTCTATGCACACACACAGACCTGGGAGGACATAAGAACGGAATGGCTACACTTCAACCCCAAGACTCTGGTCCTAGTGTTATGCTGAAATGTTCAGTAAATCTGAGTCCTTAACCCTTTCTTTTCCTCCTTTCTCCTCTTCTTTTCCTTCCTTCAAGCTTGAAGAACATTTTATAAGAAGTTGAGACACAGGGGGCAGGGCAGACAAGCTGTAAATCCCACAGCTGCTAGGAGGAGGGACATGGAGGGGGAGAGAGAAAGTTCTGCCTTTTGAGTTAGGGTCCAAGAAAGCAGGCAGTCTCAGAGCAGCGAGGAAGGGCTGTGAACAGCTGTGGGAAAGTGGGAGGGGGAAGGGTGGTGAGAGGAAATGGTGAAAAGCCCCAGTGTCCAGGCGAACAGACTTAAGAAGCCATGGGTAATGGAGGCAGGAAAAGAAAAGTCATGCTTTCTGGGTTAAAACTCACAGCCTTGGGCAGGCTGAACAGCTGAGTGCTGGAAGCAACTACCTTCGTATCTATGTCTACTCTGTTATTCTCCTGACCCTTTTGGAGCCCAATAGCACACTGATACCAGACACAATTGACCAGGACACTGAACGGCCTAAGAGACCCCAGAACAGCAAGTCTCCAACTCACCTAATGGACTCAAGGTTACCAGCAGGGCTTTAGAGGAGGAAAGAAAAGAATCGGAGTCAAAACTCCAAAGCACTTGGGAGATGGGTGCCAAGGTCATCCTCAGCTACACAGCAAGTTGAGACCAGCCTGGGAAACATGAAATCTCATTTAGAAAAAGAAGGAAAGTGAACTCTGGGATGAGATCTTTCTCTTTTATCTTCCTAGTCATCTACAATTGCCATTTATAAAACCATGCAAGAAAGCATCACTACACACACACACACACACACACACACACACACACACACCCCAAATTCACTATATAGCCCCGACTGGCCTTGAACTCACAGGTAATCCTCCTGCTTCAACCTTAGAGCACTAGAATCATACTACATGCAACTGCCTGGCTCTTGTTTTTGTTGATTTTTTTATTAGTTTATATCAATTATATGTAACAATGGATTCTATTGTGACATTTCCATACATTTAACAGTCTGTGACATTTCATATGTATATTTAACATTCTGATCATATTCAGCCCTGCTCTGTAACTTTCTCTCCCCCCCATTTCCCCTGATTCCCTTTTTCTTCCCAACTAGTACTCATCTACTTTCATATCTTGTTTTGTTTTTTATAATTCAATGTACATCATTTGGGCTGTTTACAGGGATATGGGGGCCTTACCAGTTGTTACACCACTGAAGAAAGTGTCTCTCCCTCTGCCAGCACACATTAAAAAAAAATAAAATTTATGCCCTGGCAATGCTGAAGCATGCATGGGCAGCCGTGTGAGGCGGTTCTATTGAACTTGTCCATATTGGGTTTCATGGACCAGCATACATTAACTATGTAGAAATCCTCAGGGAGGGGTGGGGCCTGCTAAGCCCTGGTTCTTGTCTTCTAATTTAAGAACTAAATTATGTCCAGCATAGCTGGACACACCTGTAACCCACTACTTAGGTATCTGAGGCATGAGGATCACCTCAAGTTTAAGGCCAGACTGGGCTTCATAGTGAGATCTTATCTCAAAACCAAACTCTGAAAGCTGTAATATTGACCTGTCAGAGATGATGTGCCCACTAGCCAAGAATGGATGAAGATATAGGGGTAACCAACTGTTTCTGGGTAGATTTGAGGTCTGCTCTACAGAAAAAAAAAAAAAAAAAAAAAAACAGGCCTTGTGCTGTAAACCTGGTCAAAAACCCATGACTCAGGAGGTCATAGGCCCTAGAGAGACTACTACTGTTTTGCTGTTTTTCTCAATGGACACACTGTTAAACTGCCTTGCAAGTTCTTTTTATACCCATAGATTAAGGAGGCTCTCAACCTTGACCAGAGATGCTTCTCTCTGAGAAAGACAACAGCTAATACAGAGACTCATAACTACTCGAGGTACTGAGAATATATAACTACTGTGTCCTCAGTCCCAAATGGGAGACCTATATCAACACACACCCAGGCTCAGTGGAAGAAGGGGTAGAAAGAATTCAGGAGCCAGAAATGGGAAGACTGCCTGATGGACATGACATGGCCAATGTACTCAAGAGTTCACTACAGCTATGGTGACCTCTTCAAGATCAGGCCAACAAGATCGGTACTGAAAAAGAAGACACTAACTGGACTCAGAGGGTTAAAAAAAATAATAATAACTGTAGGAATGAGATGTGTTGGGAAGTGTTAAGTAGGGGTAGATATAATCAAAATATCACACACACACACACACACACACACACATCACTCTTACTTGTCAATAAATAAAAGACACAAAGAAATAAGTAACCAGGCATCAAGCCAGTATGTACTTTTAATCCTAACTTTAACTTGAGAGGCAGAGGCAGGCAGAACTCTGAATTTGAGGCTAGCCTGGTCTACACAAGTTCCAGACCAGCCAGGGCTACATAGTAACTCTGTCTTAAGGAATGAAGGGAGAGAAGGAGAGAGGGAAGAAAAAAAAATGACAGACAGGCAGGCAGGACTGCGAAAGTCTCTAAACAATGCCACCTTGGCAATCATCATGGCTCCCTCCCAAAGACAGCAGCCCTTGTGATAAACTGGAGTCATAAATACATGTAACCACAAACACTCCTGAACCAGTCACGATTTTAATCGTTCCAACACTTAATAAATTTAAAACAGCAGCCCCTCCCCCAACCATACTTGTATTCTCTAGCAAATCCCAAGGTCTGTGACCATGGTGCCGAGTCTTGGTCACCACATAAAGTGTGCTTTGACACAGCAGAGATATTTACATGTATGTTGCTGTCTACTGGCCAGCAGCAAGTGGGGCAGTCTTGTGACACCGGTGTACAGACTGCTGCCGCCAAAAGGCAAAAACACTGTACCACAGCCAAGCAGGACTCACTCTTGTGACACACTTTCAACCTTGACATAAATGGAACGCCGATGTGTGACTTGTCTTAAGTTCATCTGACACCTCAAGGCTGTAAGAGAAACTGCTAGAAACTGCTCTTGGGCCTTAGATCAGTAAAGTTCTTGCTACACAAACTATGAGGACCCCAATACTCACATTAAAAGCCAGGCAAATCGAAGTGTGCTTATAATCCCAGTGCTGGGGGTACAAAGACAAGACCTCCCTGTCCACCCTGTCCAGCCTAATCAGCAAGCACCAGGCTCCAGGGAGAGACTATCTCAAATACAAGGTGGACAGTTCCTAAAATGGCATCCTCCCTCTCTCAGTCCTTCCCTCCCTCCCTCCCTCTCTTTCTCTGTCCTTCTCTCACTCTCTTACATGCATACAAGCACAGTGAATACATGAATGTGAGGATGCAAACTCATGCCTATGCACACATTAATATACCTAGAGAAACTACTTGGGGGACATCTGAAACACTTGACGGATTATATGAAGACTGAACAAGAGGAAATTACCACACTGCTATTTTGCAAATCATCCCCCCGCCCCGACCATTTTTGCAAACCCTCTCAATGTAAGGGAACACTTCATGCTAACTCAGGGTATGGTCAGCGGCTGAAGGTTTGACTTGGCAAAGGGGTTCAAAAAAGTAAACAAGGCTTGTTCTCTCCAAAAGCAGGGGACAAGCCTACATTGGGGACCAGACTCCACTTGGCTTTTCCTTCCAATGCTCAGGACACAATCCCTGTTTTGGTCCACAGCCCAGGGTTGGTATGGCAGGGGAGGCATTTATTTTGTTGTTACTTGTAAAGCTGTGGGAAAAAATGCTGCAACCAGTTATGAAGGAGCTGAGTGGGCCAGAGAATCTGGAGGCGGGGGGGGGGGGCTTCTCATAGCTCAGCACCGGAAGCCAAGCATTCCCACAAGAGGGGGTCAGAGCCTCAGAACAACGTATCCCTATAAACCAAACTATCTCACAGGCACAACCTAAGACCACCAAGGTTCATGGCACTCTTGAGTAAATCAATTTCCTTTGAGCAAAACAATATTTTTATGCTTATTTAAAAAAGAAAGAAAGCACACTCCCATGACAAATGCAGTCATCCAGACATCCAGCAGCCTTCCGGCCACTCCTCTAGACAACATCACTCCTGGCCAACAAGCGCTAGCCAGCCAAAGCAGCACCTACGGAGCCCCCTGCATGCTGGGCTCAGGGTTCACACTATGACAACAAGGCCCCACATTCCTGAACCTGCTCCTCACAGCCACTCCCTCCTAAAAGGATACATGATGAGCCTGGAAGGAAAAACCGTGGAAAACATCACATTTTCCATGACTTCTGAACCACTCCGAATACCAGTCTGACAGATTTATGAAGCCCTTGCAGAGTTAGGAACTCGAGAAAATATACAAAGACGTTCACACACACAGACAAAAGCCTCTCTGGATTTCTACAGAGCACAGTATAGACAAATCCATTATGGAGCCGCTTATTATATATCTAAAGCCTTTATTTGGGTTTGAAGGAAAGTGGCCAGCCCCCAAACCTCAAGATCAGCAATAACATATGTTAGGTGATGTTTCCTGTCTTTTTACAGCTAACAGTACTGTCAAGTAGCCTAGAGAGAGGAGGCAAGCGCTTTTAATGCTACACAGCAACACATAGAGCCTGCAGGTCAGGACACCTAAATGCACTGTTTAGAAACTGTCATTTTGGTGACAGGAGGCTGAGACAGGAGGATAGCTGTGAGTCTGGGTCCAACCTGAGCTACAGAGCCAAATTCCAGGCCAGTCAGAGCTACAGAGTGAAAATCTGCCTCAAAAAGCTAGGGTAAGCTGTGAGTGGAGGCACACGCCTTTATTCCCAACACTCAGGAGCCAGAGGCAGGTGGATCTCGCTGAGTTCGAGGCCAGCCTGGTCTACACATTGAGTTCCAGGACAGACAGAGCTATGTAGGGAGTGTAGCTCAATCTTGGAGCATTTGACTAGCATGTGTTAGACACCGGGTTCAAAAACCAGAGCCACAAAAATAACGGGAAAATGAATTCAGAGGAAGACGGTGGCCACAGGCAGAGGTGAGCAGAGCAAGTCCTTCCTAGTCCCTCTTTCCTACCTTATTCTTTTTTCCAATCACATGCCCCACTTGAGAAACAGGGCCTTGGGAGCTGATGTCACAGAGATACTTCAAATCCTAGGCTACAGAGACGCAGCACCAAGCTGCTAACAGGAAATTATGACCCAGAAGGCAGGCATCTTGAACTAACAGACATTCCTCTTCCAAGCCCTTTCACACCCCATGAGACCTGTCTGCCATCTACAGAGAGGGGCACAGAGTTCCTAGGGGGAAAAAAAAAACTCTCCAGGAGTCAGGAAGGTGAGAGGTCCGGCCTCCTCACAGGTGAGGAAAATGAGCGAGGAAGTGGGATAGAAGATAAACATCTATGTGAGACCCAAATTCAGCCTGAGTTCTACCCTCAGCTCCCTTCAGAAGTGGAGTATGAGAGTCAACATTTGCCACAGGGTTTCTACAACACACCACCCCAACACTCCCTGACAACAGGATCCAGCTCACTAATGACTAAGCACTGCCCCAGGTGGTTCAGATCCACTTTCCCAATTACTCACAACTATTACTGGTTCTGTGTCATCAGTTCAATTTCACAGAAGAGGAAACTAAGGCCTAAGGACATCCAGATAACAGAAACAAGATTTTCCCTGCCTCCTAAAAGTCCCATCCTTTCCCCTAACGGCACCCACTTTACATACAGATAGAACTGAGGATGTGTTGGGAATAGCCTCCAAAACCAAACTAACTTGCAGCATTTCACTTAGAACAAAGCCCATGAAATCCAAAACGAGACTTAATAAACCTGGAAACACTAAGTCATTTTCTTTTCTCTTTGACAAAGTCAGCAGGGAAAAGTCAAGGTAATTTCAAAATTTAACCATCACCACATGGGCCAGCAATTCCACTTTTAGGATACATATCGTAAAGGCTTGCTAGCAGGGACCTAAAGATAACGGTACCGTCGGCAAACCCGCCTCTCTGGAACTCATTTCCAATAGTCAGGAGGGCAAAGTAACTCGATGCCCTCCAGTGAACATACAACGGAGCGTGAGCCTTGAGTACATTCCTTGGGACACCTGAAGATATCGTGCTAAGTGAAATAAGATAGACACAAAAGAATAAATGCTGTATGACTCCACTCTCAGAAAAGATCAATAACAACCAAATCCATAAAGGCTCACTCAGGCATGAGATAGTCACGGGAACCCATCTTTTAAATAGTTGTTTTATGGGAAAGAGCTAACCTCAGGTAAAGGACAACCAAACAAGCCCATCTCGAGCCCAGATAAGTTCCTAACCTCTTCCCAGCTCTCTCATCTACAAGAAGATAGTCTCCACTCCCAGCTCGAATGAGGACTTGCCCTGACCCTTGTGGAGCACGGTGACCAGGAGTCCCAGTACTGAGACAGGTGCCATCCTCGTGATCAGAAGCCTTGAACCCACAGCTGTCGGGGCTATTTTTAAAGCAGAAACATGAGTCCCCTTTATCCCTGGTTCCTCCAGGAAACAGCTGAGCGGCTGAACACAAGGAGCAGGGATAGGGGAGACAGGGAAGCATCTATCCACCAGAGTGCCTGTGCCAAACTCCATAGGGCTGAAGAGAGTTGCGCCCAGGGGACAGGTGTCTGCACCCTGAGGCCCAGAGCAGGGCTCCACTCCAGCTCTGCACTCACATGCTCCACATGCCTCAAGTCTCTGGTGAACAAGCCTTCGTGGAGCCAAAGCTGCTCATTCCAAATCCAAGTGCTTTACCCCAGGCTAGACATCAACATACCTAATCAGAAAAGAGCCACAAAGACAGTGTTCAGAGGTCCAGGTGCCTCTGACCAAATATTTCTTCTGAACAATAAGCACTATCAAAAGTAAAGATCTTCATATATGATGGAGACACCAAATATTTTAATTAAATGTGCCCCAGTAAAATACTGCCCAAGCTAACATATGTGGCACTATGCACATATGTGCACACCAAGAACTCCTGCCCTCCATGACCAAGGTAGTCTTCAGGTTCCATGTTCCATGAGGGCAGACTTTGATTACTCAGTACGTCTCCACACCCTCCCTTTCCATCAATCAAATTACTTTCCGTTTGTAAAGCAAGAGATACTATCACTCCAATGTTAGTCTACTTAAAAAATCAATAGGTGAGTGCTTCCAGATCTACATTAAATTCTTTTACTTTTTATTTAGAGAATATGAATTTTAATAGGATGTTCCATACGTAAAAGCAATCAATCTCTCTGATGCTATAATGGGAGGATTTCTAATTTGCACAATTATGAATCTAAATAAAGCTTTTCAGGAATGCACATATCTATGTTATGTAGAGTGTATGGCATGTGTGTTGCCAACCAGTTCCGGGACGAGGACCTCTCTGCGCCAGTCCATCAGCCACAGGCATCTCAGGTTACCCTTCACCCATACACTTTCTCTGCTATAAATGGGGACTCTGGTCAGGAGTCTTAGGAAGACTCGGGCATCAACAAACCAATCTCTGGCTTTGCTTTATAAATTAAATAAAGTTCTAGCGTTCCTATAAAGTTTAATTCAAAGAAAGTTAAGTATACTGTTATGTAAATTGCTACAGAAAATTCCTCGGATGGATCATGGTCAGCAGCGCTAGCTTGAAAATGCTAAACAAGACAAAAACAATTTGCAAATTAATTAAAAAATAAAACTACTTGACTGGCTACAGCTTAATCAGTGAGCCAATTAGTTACAACCTAGTTTACTTGATACTAGGCCTCCTTCAGGCAAAGCTCCATCACTTGTCACCAACCTATTTGACTTAGTCCTTCGGGCCAGTGCAGGGGCCCAGTCCATATATGTGCTCTCCCAACAAATTCTGCTCGACAAAATGACATCAAGTCAGGCATGATGGCTCACACTTCTGTAGTCAGCATGGGGGCTCAGGAACCCAAGGTCATCCTCAGCTACTTAGTGAGGTCAAGATGGGCCTGGATTACAGAACAAAACTCACCGCCAACAACAGCAAACACCTTGATCCAATAAGACCACAGGGCACTGGACGCAGTGGTCCCTGGAGAAATACAAGATTCCAAAAGGAAACCAAGACCCACCTCTTCAATAGAGAATGAAGTCGTCAAGAGCACTAATCAAACCTGCGTCCTATTAAGACCAGACAAAATTCTAAAAGCTACAAAATTCTATTTGTGACTAGATCTACTTTGCGGCTTCAGCCAACCGAGGGCACGCCTTGCATTCTTGCCTTGCGTTCTTCACACAGGAACGGCTTCCAGTTTCAGCTGCCACCTGCTCATCGGAAGTCAGTTCCTAGGAATCTCAACTTCTAGGGACGACTAAGGAAGTGATTCTGAGTGGTTTTAAATCAGCCATCTGCGAATGAACATCACGTCATAAGACCCTTGGAATCATGTCTCCTCATTATACAGTTCAGACCCAAGTGCACCTAATTTCCCACACTTTGTAAAGCTAAAATGAGAAAAAATTGACTCAACAGAGGAGCAGCTCTCCGATCTGTATTAACTGGTATAAAAATGCTGACACAGGGAGCCCATTTCAAGCCCTCACTGTCTTGAAGGTATACACAGGTGACAGAATAGACAGCCCTCTTCTCCTCCCTATGTTTTCCCACCATGTGTGTGCATCTGCTTCCCCTACGACTCCCATGAGGGAAGGAACTACATATATATCTACCTTGTCACTTCCGTGTGCCTCGCAGACTGTGTTACACTTCGATGGTTGTGCATCTGTTGCATGCCACACGTCGTCAGCCTCAACCACCTTGCTGCTCCGTGACTCGACGCTTTCCAGTTAGAACCCACTACACATTTCTCGCTGACAGCAGGGCACAGCTGGTTTTCAGAGCAGCCTCCGGCAGTCAGGCACCTAACCACTCTGCTGTGGGATTGCACTGAAATCTATCAGAAGCTTTAGTGGTTTAACTTTCTTCAAAAAGACCCAGACATTTCATAGGTATCTGCGAATTCAACAACACAGCGGCAGACAGACCTCAAGTTCAAGGGTCCCAAAGCTATTGTCAAGCTCACAACAAATTTATATTTACCTTAAATATGCTTGAAGTGCTTAAAGTAAGTTGTTGAAAGAGTTTAAAAATTATTACCCCATAATATATTCTTTTGAATACCCATACTGATTAAAAATCCAAAGCACTAGAAAGACAACAAACTTCCAGGGTAAGTCCTCTCCAACAAGAGACGATCCTCGGAGGAGACGTTCCACCTAAACCAGGCACAACACCCTAACAAAGCCTCCTGTCCACTCAGCTGTCTCAGCGGTCATTCTATCTGAGGAGGCCCACTCTGTCCTTGCCCATGGAGGAGAGAGGGCTGATTCCAGAACCTCCCGCCTTTCCGTTGACTGAATTGCCTCAGGACGGCTGCAGATCAGATTTCAGACCTGAACACCATTCCCGGCCAAGACAAAGAGAAACACTAGTTAGGACACCATAGTCAAGGGTGAAGCTTTCATCTTCCCTCGGCCCTTGGTTCAGAAGGAGCCACCTCCCCTAAGTATTGCTATGGGAGCAATTGAAGCCGGCAATATTCTAACTGCGTCTGTCCTTTTTACTGAAGCTAAGGGTCCTGCTAACACAGGGCCCACAGGGCATCTTCCAACCAGGATCCTTTACTACTATAGGCTCAAGAGTTTTGGTCAACACATGAAGGTGTTCAAAGTGACAGATCCCACTGATCTAAGGGTTCAACATCTATAACCACACACACATACACACTTAGTTGTTTTAAAGGCCTCTTTATACTAATTTTACATATATATCTATCCAGAGCCATTAAGACGGCTCAGTGGTAAAGCTGCTAGCACCCAGCACCCACTTCCACAGCAGACAACTGACTCCTGAAAGCCGTCTCCTGACCTCCACACGCATGCTCACTCACACCTCACACCCCACATAGAGAAATAGAAATTTAAAGCCCCATATATCCCAGCACTCCAAAGGCCAGCCTGGCCTTGAGACAGAGTCTGTCTCGAGGGTAATATTATACATTCCATTGTTGCCTTGTGGATTCTGAACTTTCCTTTTATAATGTACTCTATAAATAGTTTTTCCCAAAGCAGAACTCCACAACTGTGGCCACTGTAATTTCTGGTAAGGTCTATCCTTTTCTCAAAAAGAAGTATAGGCTCGGGGAATTCTTATACATAAAACTGGCTAGAGTTCCAAACAGATCCTGGGACTAGTCCAGTTTCTATTTAACTCAGGCATCCCTACAAACACCCAAAGGGTCGCATGCCCTCCCTAGCACACACTGGCCTCTGGCACACCCAGTTACGAGTTCTCTAGCAGCATGGCTAACTCTTGACAGTGTAAGGGAAGGCAGAGTTCCACCCTCCCTGGGCTCCCAACTCTTTCCTTTCCCAGATCGAAATGTTTGGATAAATGAAGATGGGCAAAAGGCTAAAGGGGAAACAGTATCCACTTAGTGAGGATGGAACCTGTGGTTACAAGTCCATCCAAATAGCAGAAATCAGTGCTGTTGCTCCAGGGAAATGTATCACCATCAATATACCACTGTCCGCCACTAATAACACCTCCCCGTAAATACAGCAAACCATAGGCAACTGTCTGACCTCTGGCTGTGACGTCCTCTTAGGGTCTTCGACTTGCATCTCAAGTTTGACAATCTGTGTCAACCAACACACCCTGAGCAACACATTGGCATGGACTGCCTGTTACTGGGAGAAAGCATGCCCCATACAAATTCACGGGACACTATCACCCAGTGACTCTTTACAGCACAGCCACGTTACTGAGGGACAGGTGACCTGCTGTTTCTGCAGCTGTTTTCACCGCAAGCAACCCTTGTCCCACATGTTGCTTTTGCAACCTAATCCCACACGCACAGACACTAAATCATAGGAAATAAACCTTATCCGTTCAGAAAGCTGACTGGATGTCCAAATCCCCTTTCTTAAGGAATCCAAGAGAAGCTACATATTAAAGCAAAAAGCAAAAGTGTGGCTCCCATGCAGAGTCTGGAGACACTGTATCTAACACCTAGCCTGATCCTTCCCACCAAATACTGTTGCTATTGGATCCCACATAGGTGAGAGCAATCTCAAGCTGCAGCTTCTGAGAGCAAGCCTCATGCCTTGTTCAAGTTTTACACTTAAATCGTAACACTGAAACAACACAACCCAGAGCCCACTTTAGCTCTCTGCACCCCCTCCTGCTCCTTTCTGCAGTTGGGATAATGCCTTCGTGGAGTTGAAGTGTTTCTGTCATTCAAACACCACTTCTCATGGGAAAAGTCCAAGAGTCTATTCTAAGCTGTTTCTCCCTAGGCAAACCCCACTGGAAGAATGGCCCTGCATTCTGCAGACAAAGTCCTCTGCATCCCAGCCAATGGGCCACAGACACATTCAAGACTCTCTGAAATAGTCAATCATTGTTGCATGCACTTTAATTATAAAATGCACTCCCCACACACACTCAATCTTTTAGGCTTGGCCCCAGCTGATGATATTCTTTCAGTGGGTTCTGGAAATTTTAAGAGGTGGGGATAGCTCCATAAAATAGGTTCCTGGTCAAGCATCCTTGATGGCTGGACCTTTTCCCAGGGTCCCTCCCCTCCTAGCTGGTCACTCTGAGCAATCTGCCTGCTCCACCATATGTTCCCAGCCATGGTATTTATTCTCATGTCAGACCCACAGCAGTGGGGCCAGCAGACATGGACTGAAAATCCTGAAACCATGAGCCAAAATCAAATTAGTCTCTCCTGCTGAACGGCGTGTCACATGGTCTGTCACACACCAAGAATTTAACACAGTATTTAAGGAGAGCCAAATCTCCTGGTCAGTCCATGTAATTCACTGAAGTGATAATCTACCTATAATTCTCTTCTAAACCTAAACTGTATTGCACAAATCCTGATCACATCATTTATAACAAAACATTTCTATGGTGCTGAGACATGAAGCCTGAGCAAAACAGTGAAGCCAGCAAAGAGGCCTATCACCATCTACCCCGGTGAGAGTGACAGCGTGGAACACATCCAGGCATCATCTGTCACCAGACGCCAGGTAAGTCACGTTACTCACTTTTCAGGGCCTCTGGTTTGCTTCACTACTGTGTGTTATTTTCGTTCTTTTGGCTTTTATTGGGGGGGGCACCACCCAGATTCCAAATAAATCACACACAGAGGTTTACTCTTAGTTATGAATGCCCAGCCTTAGCTTGGTTTGTGTTTTCCAGCTTAAGTTAAATCATCCCGACTACCTTTTGCCTCTAGGGCTTCTTCCTTTTCTTATTTCTGTGTAGCTTCTTGCTGGGTGGCTGGCCCCTGATGTCCTCTTTATTCTCCATTCTCCTATTTCTCCTCTCTGCCTGCCAGCCCCGCCTATCTTTGCTCCTGCCTCACTATTGGCCGTTCAACTCTTTATTAGGACCATCAGGTGTTTTAGACAGGCACAGTAACACAGCTTCACAGAGTTAAACAAATGCAGCATAAACAAAAGTCACACACCTACAAACAGCATTCCCTAACACTTCACCACTGAGCTATACACCTGGCCCATGTTCCTCAAGTTTTAAATTTTCTTCCAATACTACCTTTCTCCCGTGATACAGTTTCTGTCTAGTGCTAAGAAGACATCCTTGGGTTCCATTTTTTTATTAGTTAGTTCTCTGAGTTGGAAGGCAACTGCTATTAATAACAGTTCTGTGTTGGGACCATTTGGAGTCCTGGCCTCCAGCTGCTCTTCCCTGCTAGAGATCTTTACCTCTGATTTGAGTTACTAAAAGCTGTGTCAAAGTTGTTTACCAGCTCTGCCTCACAAGCATATGTTGCCTTGCCTTGATCAGAGGGTAAGGTTTTCACCTGTTGGCCCATCTGACTGTTGGGTAT
>JAQHUG010000122.1:4593327-4611126 GCA_028555095.1 Dicrostonyx torquatus
CCTGTATGATGTTGTGCTAACTGAATCTTTTGGATGCTGATGAGCAAATGACAGCTGCTGAGAGGCATTGGATTATAAAAGGGACTGATGAATTAACCAGCCTAGATGCTTTAGGGATGTCTTAACTTTAAAATGGAATTCAGAAAATGCATTGTATAGGGAGAGAAGTTATGCTTTTGTTTCCACAGGAAATGAAAGGCTGTAAATTCCTTCAAGGTTAATAGAGATCATGTTTGATAGAAGGAGACCTCCTGAAAATCTTGGCACAGACATAAAGAAATAAACCAGGGAAGACTACAAGACAGGTGACATATATGCTGATCCCTCTGCATGGGGTCATATTGCAGGACTCAAAGAAAAGTGACTGTCAAACTTTGCCAAGACAAAGTATGACAGTCCTTCTAAGTTCCTGCTTTGTAGAAAAGTCTGCCAGATATTCTAGGCCTGTAGGCTGAAGATGGATGTCCCAACACTGCAGAGGAAACTTGGGTGAATGTACAGGCAGCCAGATGTCTGTCATTTTTATAGATTTGGAAGTGGCTTGCACTGCACTTCCTGTTTACTCAGGTAATATTATAACCTCTGGGGTTTTGATGGAGTTGAATACTAGACAGTTATAGTTTTCCTTAGTCATGATAGAAAGTAAATTAGGTAAAAAATAAAAAAAAAAGACTTTGGGTTCACCAAGATAGGATAAATAATGAAGTATTTTCTTTCCATTTGCCAAATACAAATAGACTGGATACTGTAAATGTAATTTTTACTTGATAATTGCTCTTATTGTATATATTTTTACTATGTTAAAGTCTTTCCTTTTGCCGGGTGGTGGTGGCGCACGCCTTTAATCCCAGCACTCGGGAGGCAGAGGCAGGCGGATCTTTGTGAGTTCGAGACCAGCCTGGTCTACAAGAGCTAGTTCCAGTGCAGGCTCCAAAGCCACAGAGAAACCCTGTCTGGAAAAACAAAAACAAAAAAAAGTCTTTCCTTTTTATTTAGACAAAAGGGAAAATATTGTGCAATAGAATATTTGTTTATAATAAGAAGTCTCTGTGTCATGATTTGGAAGCTGGTTGGTGGCCCAAAAGAAAAATCCTGGTACACATGTGGTTACAGTAATCAAACTTAGGTCATCAAGCAACAGGCAAGCACCTTTACCCACCGAGTCATCTCAGCAACCCACCCCCCTAAATTAGAAAAGCACTTCATGGAAGAAACTGGGGAGAGAAAAATCATAATCAATATATAGTGCATGAAAATAATGTTTTTCAATAAAAAAGGAAGGAGTTTCAAAAATATTTGTTCAACTAAGTAAACATGTGTTACATTTGTTTGTGTTGCAGAGTAATTGTTTAACTATGTAAAGATGTGTATGTAGCATGTGTTTATGTTGCATTTGTTTAACTTTGTGAAGATGTGTTGCCATTTAACCTTGCCTGCCTAAGGCACCTGATTGTTCTAATAAAAAGCTGAATGGCCAACAGCTAGGCAGAGGAGGGATAAGTGGGGCTGGTGGGCAGAGAAAAGGTGAGCCAACCAGCCAGCAAAGGGCCCAGCCAGTCAAACAGACCTGGAGGAACCAGGAAAACAGGGTGGACAGTACCGAGACGAGGTGAACAAGCTTTGGGGCAGCACACAGATTAATTGAAATGGGTTAGTTTAAGTTGAGAAAACACACACACACACACACACACACACACACACACACTAGCTAGAAACAAGCCTAAGCTAATGCTGAGCATTTATAATTAATATTGTGTCCATGTCCTGATTTGGGGGCTGGCAAGCCAAGAAAGCTGGCTACACCCAAGCCTGCAAACTACAGTCTCTGTGAGGTTGAGGTGCACCACTCTCCCTGGCAACATGGTCTTCCCAGATTGGACTCCTGGAACCCTGTAGTTTAGGTACTTTTATTTAAGTTTCATCATATAGGATCAATTGTTGGTTTGATCTAAGCCATTTCTCTTCCCAGGAGCACGGGGCTGGGGCTGGGGCTGGGGCTGGACACTCTCAACTTCTGATTGTGGTTGGTCCAGGAGCCCAAAGGTTGCCTCACTAGGACAAAGGATGCTCCTATCACCAGGAAATTCCCAAGGATTAAGATCTCTGAGGCAGGAACCCAAGTCACAGGCCAATTATTGGAACAAAAGATGCTCCTAACACCCTGTCACTCAAAAGTTATAGCGTGTTAGGAGCTCCAGCCAGAGAGAGTAAACGAATGTGTTCATTACGTATAGGAAGTTGCTCACTGGGTCACTGAAGCAATTATCTCTTCTCTGTGCAGAGTAGTTGGCATGATTTCAAAAGCAAAACTTCCTTGGGAAATGATACCTAAGCTCCTCCTGGGGATGCTTCACCTGCCTCCTGATTACGCAAATCCTACCCTGACCCATCTAAGGCCTGGCATCTCTTCCCCTGGCTTGCCCACCGGGAGACTGAGCATTCCACAGATGTTGTGTATTGGTGAATAATAAACTTTAAAAAAAAATGTTTGTTACTATGTATAAAGCATACTGTTTGCATGTTAGTCAGAAGATCCCATTATAGATGGTTGTGAGCCACCATGTGGCTGCTGGGAATTGAACTCAGGACCTCTGGAAGAGCCGTCAGTGAGTCTCTTAACCTCTGAGTCATATCTCAAGTCCCAATGAATAAACTTTTAAACAGAAAAGAATGAGTGTAATGCACTCACAATCTGCCTACATGCCCTCCCGTTTTGCTTAATGACCACTGGTCTTCAGGGACTTTCTGCACCCATACTGCACTTATGGAGGCTCCCGATGTCTTGCCAGCCTTCTCCCTACTATAAGTATCCTGGATTCCCTCCTTCCTTCCTGCATAGACTTCAGCCTCAGGAAAAAGACACTTGATGGTTTTCTCCTGCGCCTCTGGCCAGCCCTTGGTTCCTATTGTTTCCTCTACTATAGGGTTTACTGAACAGCTCTGGGAATGTCAATTCTAACAGACTCTCAGTGGCCTCAGGGCCTTTGCAATGCTGTTTGATTCTCCTGGGGTACTTTCTTCCACCCTTGACCCAGTTAACACCATCTCACACACCCTGCAGGTCTCAGCTGAGATCGCAGGTCCTGAGACAGGCTTCATGGTGCTCCGATCTGAATTCATTTATCTGATGCTGTCTCTTGCATTCCCTACATTCACCGCCCTTTGTAGGATGGCACTGTGATTTAATGTCGCACCACCACCGACCACTGCCCTATCTCCTCCTCCCTCAGACTGTAAAGCTTTATGAGCACAGGGCTGTGTGCTGTGTGGCAAAGAAGCCTTCTGGGAAGTTCTTCTTCTCTGATTGTAAGTACCTAAATTGACTTTACCAGCATATATGGAGAACAAAATGGTGTGGGACAAGAAATCTTCTGCAATACAAAAATTGTTTAGGTTGTTGAATAGTAATTGTTACTATTGTTTTACAGGTTAAGAACATGAGACACTGGAGGGAGCATGTCATGTGACGGTCACCTCTCTAGACTGGAGGCAGCACAAAGAGCTTAAGTCTAAACTGCTTTCCTCTCTAGAGAGAAAAAAAAAAAATCTAGAGTAGATTATCTTTTAAGTTTAATTGAAAACAGCTGACCAGGTTAGCTCACTTCTGAACACAGGTACAAGCCTACATGAAACACACCCCACACATTTCAGACATCAGGAGAATAAACACAGCCCACCGAGGGGACACAGAACTGGCCTCTGGAGACTAGGACAGGACACTGTCCCATCACCTTCCTGGTCCCCAAAACTCACACAGGGATGCTAGCGGAAACACTACCAAGCTCTCCCAAACTTCAGCTTCTGCTCTGTTTAATCAAAGCTACACGTGTGTGCAAAGAAGCACCCAGCCCTGGCAAGGTTCATGTGGATGACACACAGTCCTCGGACCCCAGCCTGACCGCCCGTCCCCTGCTCGGGAGAGTGACTTCTTCCAGTTCTCTGAGTGTATTCTCCTTCATTTCTTCAAGTCTCTGCCTATGGAACTGTGAATTTTCTTTTTTCTGATATTCAGTGTTAGAGGTCAGCCCCTGTACACAGTACTCAAAGATTCTACCACTACACCACATCCATGGCAGTTTGGGTGGTTTTGTTTCTGAGGCAGAGTCTCACCAAGGAGCCCAGGCTGGCCTTGAACTCCTAATCTTCCTGTCTCTGCCTCCCTGGTCCTGGGATCGTGGACCTGTACCACCTCATCCAGCCTCTTGAATTCTCAGTGTAGGCACTAGCTATCAGCTCTTAGCAGTGGAAGAGTTGGTCCCCTTTCACTGGCCACTATGCCACCTACCACTCACATCCCACCTAGACAATGATTTAGCATGTCAATCTTGAAGTTATTACAATCACAGGAACATTGATGAATGCAAGGGAAAAGAAACATGTTCCACTTTGGACAGAACCTTTAACGGCCAATGTGACATTTGCCAAGTGCCTTTCCCCTGCTTCAGTGATCACGAAAACACTCTGGATGGAACCTTCATCCACTCTTGAATATTACTTCACTGAGAGGAGACCGCCGCTGGCTCACACAGGACGGGCATGAAGAAAAAGACATTTTCTGAAACAGACGTGTGGCTCAGTTGGTAGAGCACCTGCCTGGCATGTCGTTCAAGGCCGAGTCCAACTCCAAAAGAGAAAAAAAATAAATAAATTCTGCTGGTGGGTGAACTACTGCAGCATAAAAACAACTCACCTTGACGGCTATGCTCCCAAGGAAGTCTCTCACAGATAGTCTCTATGGGAACTGTTACATGTGTGGACGCTATACAAAAATGTTCAAGGGCTGGAGAGTTGGTTCAGTGGTTAAGAGCACTTGTTGCTCTTGCAGAGGACCTGGGTTCACACACATACATTCAAGCAAAACACTCATACACAGAGAGTAAAAAATCTTTAGAAACATGAACATTACATGAAATAGTAACAACTAGAAGCCAGATAGCTACCAGCAGGAGAACAAACAGCAGTAGTCAGGCACTAGGCTACTACACGTGGGTGAGAATGAGTAGACTCTGGCTACAAGCACCATGGTTCAATGTCAGGGAGGCATTTTATTGAGGGAAATGGATAACCAAGCTGCTGAAAAATATATGTGTTGAATAAAGCATGACTCTTCATTATGTAGTTACAAAATTATACATAGTTAAACAATAAATGGAGTAGGGATAGACATAAGCCTACTACAATGATGTAGTAGGTGATGGCACAGAAATCAGGGCAGCGGTTACCACAGGGGAGAGGGAGGGAAGCAAGGAAGCCTTCTGTTAACCAGCGATGTGTGCACAGGGTTGGTCCTATGGCTTATTCTTTATGTTTACGTCGTACACAAGATTTCACACAGGTTTCATACTCTGGATGATGCATGAGAAGCATCTTAAGGAGAGCACAGTAGGGTGTTTATTTTGTTTATTTTTCTTTTTTCCTCTGTGAAAAGATCTCTGGAAGAAGATAAAAATCCGCAAGCATTCAAGAAGACAAATGGCTGGAGTTCACAGAGCTGAGAGGCTGCTACCAAGCTGGGAGCTCTGTCTGGCTCAGAGTGGAATCGTTTCTGTAAGGTCACCTATGGGCAGTTCCAACAGCTAGGCCGGCCAACACTCAACTGCCTGTCTGACCTTCCAGCATACCACGCTGGCCTTAGAAGTGAGAAGCAATGTTCTGTTGCTCATTCATATGTTCCGAACCTGCAGAATTTCCATTTCCAGGGCTAAACTCACAGGCTCCCTTCTCAGACCTGCCTGAATGCCCATTCACTCAACAAATATTTACCAAGCATGTTCCAACTGTGGCAGGAACCACTCCAGCTAGAGAGAGTACAGCAGAGGAACAAGGACATTCCCCCACCCCCATCCTGCTACAGTTCCTGCGCTGACTATGGACAGATAAAGCCACCAGGAGCTCAGATGTGACACAGGTGGAAAGCAGAAGATGTTCAAGACTAAACGGGGGATGGGCAGGTCCTGCACTTCCAGGAAATGGAATTTAGGATGACAAGCGAAAACACGAAGTAGGAGGGGTGAGGGACGTGTGGCAGAAGGGTCCAGTAGGGACAGCCAGCAGTAAAGATCCAGGCAGACAGGACTGCCTGGGTCTAAGGGTAAGACCAGAAGGTGTAGAAGTTCCAAGACTTAGAAAAGGGGAAACACCCACAATTCAGAACAATGATAGCCTACTCTGGCTACTTTTTGATACAGTTGAGGAACAGTTTATACAATCTGCTGAAAGCTGCCTTAAAGTGTTATCTATGGCATTTGCTACTTTACTAAGTTCCTCCCTTCCTCAGTGCCAGCAGAACACCAGGTCAAGAACATAAAATTCTCATACCTCCTTCCCTGCTATGAATTCCCTTTCTTAAAGCCATGGGCCACCCAGTTCAGTCACTGTTCCTCAGGGGTTTCCAGCAGCTGGAGGCTCAGTACGCACCACTCAAAGGCTTTCTCCTTCCATGGTCTGGGAGTGCCACCGAGAAGGGCTTTGACCATCTCACTGTAGCACTTCCTCTTACTGTGCCTCCATAAGGGCAAGTCTTGGAAACCACCAAGTTTTCTGTTAATGGTTTAATAGCCCCTGGGATTGTATCCATTATTTCACTCCTGTCATTTCTCAGATCTGTGCATCAATGCAAACTACGCTCTGTATTTATGGTTTCTCTCTTAATGGTATTTTGGGGGAAACAAAACCAAGGCAGTGAGACTCCAGAACACGGAGGTACCTACACGGTGCAGCGGGCTGCCCTGCTCAGCCAGAGATTTTCCTTGGAAACAAAACCACCAAAAAATTCAGTCACCTGAGTGGGTCCCCAGCCAGCACCACACATATCTGCCATCCTAGTTGAATGTCTATGCTGTGATAAAATAGCCTGATGAAAACAACCTAGAGGAGGAAGAAAGCTTTATCTGGCTTTACAACTCCAGGTTACCATCCATCAATGTGGGGACATCAGGGTATGACCCTGCAGCAGTTAGTCGCAGCTCATCCACAATCAGGAGAAAAAAATAAATGCAGGCATGCTTATTTATTCTTAGTTTGCTTTTTTACACATGTCTACCATGAAGGGTCCAGCCCTTAAAACAGTGCCACCCACAATCAGGGTGCTTTTTCCAACCTCAACCAAGTATAAAATCCCCTCACAAGCATGCCCACCGGCCTGATCTAGGCAATCCCTCACATGCATGCCCACCGGCCTGATCTAGGCAATCCCTCACATGCATGCCCACCGGCCTGATCTAGGCAATCCCTCACATGCATGCCCACCGGCCTGATCTAGGCAATCCCTCACATGCATGCCCACCGGCCTGATCTAGGCAATCCCTCACATGCATGCCCACCGGCCTGATCTAGGCAATCCCTCACATGCATGCCCACCGGCCTGATCTAGGCAATCCCTCACATGCATGCCCACCGGCCTGATCTAGGCAATCCCTCACATGCATGCCCACCGGCCTGATCTAGGCAATCCCTCAATAAGATCTTCTTCCAGAGGCTGAAGAACTGGCTCAGTGGTTAAGAGCACTTGTTCTTGCAAAGGACTCAGGTTTGATTTCCAGCACCCACATGCAGGCTTACCACCTCTTTGGGTAACAGGCATACATGTGGTACACAGACATACACACAGGTAAAACACTCATATACACAAAATAATAAATCAAAAAAATAGCTTTTAAAAAAAGACTCTCTTCCAGATCATTCTAAGCTGTGTTGAGAATTAAAACTAGCCATGACACTAGCCAAAAACAGCAAAGGCATGCGTGGCTTCACTCATGCCCAAATTGCCAACATACTCCACACAAGGATATGGGGTGAAGTTCTTTGTATGCGATCTAAGAAGCCCCATATCAAATCCTGGAAAAATACCTTTCCCTTTTTTATTATTGTTTTTGTTTGTTTTGTTTTGAGGCAAGGTCTAACTCTTGCTCACACTGGATACAACTCACTTCTTAGCCTGGGCTATCCTCAAACTCCTAACAATGCTCCTGTCTCACTCTCTCTGGTATGGGGATTGCATGTATCAGCCACCACAGGCTGTGAAATGCCTTTTCATTGGCAATGGGCAATCCTTTGCGCCACAATGCTCTGAATGTGTCAATTTTTAAATTGCATTTAGAAAGCCAGGCATGGTGGCTCACCCTGGTAACCCTAGACCTTAGGAGGCTGAAGCAGGAAGTTGGCTAAGATCTAGGCCAGCTTGGGCTACAGAGTGAGTTGCAGGCCAGCCCTGCAACTCTCACAATAGAGCTTCATTACACATTTACTCTCAGAAGCCCTCACAACACTCAAGTTATTTTCCTTCTTTTCCAACCTACTAGGTGCTAAGGGCAAGGCAGCATAATGAATTATCCCACTGAATTCTAACCCTTTCTTGCTGGCAGAAAGGCAGCCCAGAACTGCTAACGTGGAACCACTCCTAACCCTCCGCCGTAACTTTACCATTGCTCCACTTCAACTCTGAGTTACAACTCTGGCTCGAAGGACTGGATCAACAAAGCTCAGGCCTCCCATCCCACACTGGTACCCAGCACACTTAACCCTGACTCCAAGCCAACATTAGCCACTATGTTCCACTACTTCCCTGAACCGCCTTAGGTAATGATAAATGCAGCAATGTGAACAGGGGCTACAGCCAGCACTCCACAAAGCAGAAAGCGTCAATAACTTGTTCAAGTCGTAAGTTTATACTAGCAAGGCTCTACAAGAAAACAATTATAAGATTATAGAGAAATGTACAGACCCAAACACTAACCTGAAATCCTTCAGAGGGGCCCATCTAGTCTAGGATGCCTGAGCTTTAGCGTTACATTTATCCCTACTGCTTAAAGGGTTTCAGAGAGACCTGGGGGAGGGGACAGCGATGGTGTATGCTCTCTCTGTCCACTGCCTCCCACATGCTCACTTGCTGGCTCTTTGTTCTCCCAGGGTAGACTGAACTTCCCTAAGCAATATTCCCATGGGTTGGAGACTGTATCCAAGTGAACACTGCCTCAGTCTAGGTCCTTCCCAGGGTGGTAGAACCACTTCTGTGAGCAGAGCATTGGAAACATCTCATGACACTGAACTCATCAAATTCTAACCTGACATGATGGCCACCCAGACTTCCCGGAGCCCAGGCTTTCATATTTCAGCAATCCCTCCCCTCAAAGAGAAATGGATCCCAGGAGGTGGCAAGGACAGCTCCATCTTACCCACCCTTGCTGGCCACCTGAGAAGTCTGTACCATGGTCTTCTCCAGGTCTCCAAAGCAGGGGCTATAAAAAATAAAGGGGATGGGAGAGAAGGAAAAGGAAGGGTGCAACATCCATCCACCCATCGCAGCTTCCCAGCTGTCAGACTGACAGGTAAGCAAGAAGTCCAGAGGAGGTCGGAGATGCTCTGATCCCAGAGGATCAGCTTAGCCTGGGTCACTATGCCCACACCCAACATGAACTCCAAAAAGGAGGCTCATGTGTTTTCATCCACCTATTCCTATTACAAATGTTTATTGAGCCTACAGTATGTACCAAGCATCAAAGATAAAACATTTGCCCTTATAAATAGGCAACTGAATCAAGAAAAACATCTAGTGGGCCAGAGAGATGGCTAAGTGGTTAAGAGCACTGGCTGCTCTTCTAGAGGACCCAGGTTCAATTCCCAGCACCCACCTGGCAGCTCACAACTGAATGCAACTCCAGTTCCAGAGGGTTTGACACCCTCACAAAGGCATACATGCAGATAAAACATCAATGCACATAAAATAGAAATAAGTATTTTTTAAAAAGGAAAAACAACTAGAAAAACATAAATACATGACTTGAGAGAATGTGGTGGTTGAAATGAGAATGGCTCCCATAAGCTCATATATTTAAAGGCTTGGTCCCCAGTTGGTAGAACTGTTTGGGAAGGATTAGGAGGTGTGGCCTTGTTGGAAGAAATGCATCACTGGGGATGGGCTTTGAGGTTTCAAAATCTCAAGCCATTCCTAGTTCCCTCCTTCCCTCTCTCCCTCCACCTCTGGTTGTTATCTCATGGTGCCAGTCTACTGATTTCTCTGCAAGAACAAACAAAAAAGATCTAGAATCAGTCATGACACTCATCATTTTAGTCCCTATTATTTCCTTTAAACACAATGTAAACGATAAACTCTTATTGCTAAAATGTGCCAACTGCATTTCTGCTTTCTAACAGAAAGCACCTGAACTGCCCGGCGCCTCCTCCGTCCTAACTCTACCACGTTCCTATGTGGCTGAGTGAAGACAAGTTCTCAAGGGCAATTCACTAAGTCTAGATTGCTTAATAAATGTGCAAAGGTTAAGATTCAGTCTGCAAAGGGCATGTCCTCCTGGCACAATCAAAACACATGCCAGATGTCTCAGAAATGAACTACCTTCTCTTGGTAGGCTTTCTCTCTTTTTAATTTTTTTTTATTTATGTGTTGCCTTTAAGAAATTTCTCATTTGGGCATGGAGGCATGTGCTGTAATCCCAGATCCCCAGAAGTGAAGGCAAGAGGAACATGAATGTGAGGCCAGCCTGGGCTACATATTTTAGACCATGTCTCAAAGAGAAGAAGAGAGGGAAGTTTCTGCATACTCACAAGATGGAGACAACGGAATGTAACACGAGGGCTGGCTTGCTCGTTGGGGTTACTGTCACCCAGTACCCCACAGCCGGCAAGCCCCTCAGAAAATCACACAGAGACTCTACATTAGGTTAATAACTGATTGGCCCATTATCTCAGGCTTCTTACTAGCTCCCATAAGTTATATTAACCCATTGTTCCCATCCAAGCCAGGCACATGGCCGGTACCTTTTCTCAGCTGGGACAGGGACCCATGCTGCTTCCTTGGAGATCTGCGCAGGAATGCCAAGGGAGCTTCCTGCTTCCTAGACGTTCTCCTTGCTCTGCCTCTACTTCCTGTCTGGTTGACCCACCTATACTTCCTACCTGGCCAATCAGCATTTATTTAAAACATGATTGACAGAATACAGACACATCTCCCACACCAATGGAAACACTAGGGAAGACCAAAGCTACAGGTATTATAACACAAGACCTCAGGAGTCCACATCGCTATGAAGTCATGGACAAACAGACTCTGTACATCTGAATCATAAACTCCCTGAAGCTCCACCAAGCGCTGATGGGCAGCTCTGCCCTCCATGTCTGGACCCTGATAGATGAAGAATAAGCCCAAGGCTGTGGGTCCTTACCTGCCCCACTGTTTTTTGTTTTGTTTTTCCACGAGACAATGCATCAAACACCCCACAGGGTCAGTGGATTAAGTGGGTGGGTGGGCAGGACAGAACGTGTTTGGAGGAACAAACTGTCCTCATGTTTCCCAAGTTCACAGGTCTCCTGCCCTACGGTCATCCTCTGCAACAGGAGATCACTTATATACCAGATACTCTACTTAATCCACCACAAATTAAGCCACTGTCCTCAGCGTTGTGGTCATACAGCCCTCTCCAGTCTCTTGGCCTTTGCTGCATTTTACGGGATGATACCAAGTTCTTGTTCCCCAGGCCAACACTAAACCCCACCTTGCTGCTCAGGAGCTCACAAAAGGCCCCTACCTCCCACCTCCTATCGCACAGCCCACCTGCTGCAGAAGTTGTCCAGCAGCTCAGAACCCTCCACTGTCCGCTGCCCCTTTCAACCAGAACCCTGCCATCCCCTACCCATTGCTGAAGTCTCAAGAAAGATTCTGTTGTCATGATGCATTCCCCCCTCACCCCCAAACCCACATGCTAGAATATACTGCCCTTTGTTATGGTTTTAGGGGCATATTCCTCAGTTTCTCCCATCGTACTATACTTCCAAAGGGCCTTTCCCAGACTGGCCCAAGAGCAGACAGTCACCACCAATTAATCTGAGCACACAATTCTGCTTCTTTGACTTCCTCAGCTCCCTTCCGCAGACAGTTTTGAAAGGACCAACCATCACCTAAGATCCCTGCTATTCAAAGGACTCACAATACCGCAATTCTCCTTCACTGATTGAACGGGCGCTCTAGCTAATGAAAACTAGTCCCATTTTCTAAAAGCTTTGAGTCGTAACTTTTAGGAGGGGAAAATGCCTTGTTTGGGGCAACTTCAAAGCCTTGAGTTTTTAACTGAAAGGAGAAACAGAACTGGCATGCTTAACTTCACTACTCCAATTACAAGCTTAGGAATTATAGTGCCTCAGTTTCCCTTCGGAGCGAAGACATGGTCCTCTCCTCCTGAGCCAGAAAGTCCGGAATCTCTCGAGCCTCGCTATGGTCTGGCCTTAGGTCCCCAGCTACAACACCACCTGGAGCCACAGCTGCGTCCAGATGGTCAAGTCCGGGCCTGCCGGGGCGCACCCTTCTGTCACCTGGCGGGGCCTCAGGGCGTCCCGATCCCGCTGCCTTGTGGCAAGCCCTAGAAGCCGAGTCTCCAGCGTTCACGAGCCAGGTCACATCTAGGTGCACCTGCCTCTCCCGGCCCGTGGGATCCTGAGCTCCAAGCCCGACCAGAGCTCGCGTGAGAAACGAAGGAGAAAGGAAAACAAGCCATAGGCTGGGCCGTCCTGGCCTCGGCGGCTGGCACCGAAACACCACCTGCGACGCGGTCAGGCAGCAGGGACAGAAGCCCGGGCCGAGCCGCCGCGCGCGCCCCTTACCCGTGAGGCGGCCGCCCCCCTCGCCGTGCCCGCGGCGCCGCTGCAAGACGAAGTAGCAGCTGCTCTTCTGGGTCACCCAGAGCTTCAGCGCGTTCTTAAGCAGCACCTCCTCGGGCTTGAGCCACATCGCGGCGAACCTGCCGCGCCCGAGGGCCCCAGTTCACATCGCCCCAGCCGCCGGCCGCACTGGGCCGAGCCCGCTTGGAAGGAGACGGCGGAGGCTGCGAGCGAGGACCGCAGCCCGAACTAGCGCCTGCCGAGTCCCGGAGCGCGGAGACCACAGCTCGCCGAGATCACCCCGCGCTGCCCGCTGTGGCCCCGCCCCGACTAAGCCCCGCTCCTCCCCGCCAGCTCGGCCCCGCCCACCTCCCTGAAGTCACGCCCTCCACCCGCCCCCGTGGCTCCCAAGGCGCCTCCCTGGTTTCCTAGTCCCAGCCCCTCCCGGGCAAGGTTCCGGAGTGGCGGGAGGAAATCAGCCAGGTTCCCTCCCTCCGGTCTTGAATCCCCTCCTTCCCGGGAGGAAGCAAGCAATAGCGCGAGTTGTCTCCTCGCTCCAGGTTCTAAGAGGTGAAGGAAGGCCCTAGGGGAAAAAAGGCATCTTTTTATCCAAACTGCAGGTTGTCCAACCCAGAATCTTGGTTAACCCTGGGGAGTACAATGCACGCCAGTAAACTCAAGCGCGTTTGAGTTTCAAATAACCAAAGCTAACACTAAAATTAGGAAACCAATATATTTGGATTCTTTAAATACTGCGTTCTTTATTTTTTAAATTGGCACATAACAACTACATACAAAGTACTGCATATTTTAGTACCCGTATACAGCACATGAGGATAGGATCAGAGATCCGTTAATTCAAACATTTACCATTTCTTATTACGTTTCATTTATTTGGAGGGTGGTTCCAGAGAACCAGGTTTTGGCATGTGGAAGTCAGAAGACAACTTTCGGGAGACAGTTCTTGGCTTCCATCCTGTGGACCCTGGGGATGTCAGGCTTGACAGCAGAAGTCATCTTGACAGCCCCCATTTGTTACATGCCTTAGAGCACATTTCTTCGTGCTTTTGTAAATCTCCACCTGAGCTATGGAAGGGGCAGAGAGGTAGAACCTGAAGATAGCAGCAGACCATACTGAACACTGGCAATGTCCCTCCAGAGGCACGGAAGACAGAAAGCACCGCTACATGAGTTACCCCGGGGGTCCTTGGCACAGAAATAAAGTCCTTGCATCTATTCTGAGAAAACGTAAAACACTAGAACATGTGCAGCAGGTAATAGTAGCGAGAAGCCACTGGGCGTGTAGACACAGGGTTTGAGCTTTGTTTTTGTTTGTTTTGATTTTTCAAGACACAGTTTCTCTGTAGCTTTGGAGCCTGTCCTCGCCACAGGTTTTTAAATAAATATTTCTTCCTGTAGAAATTGGTACATGGTAGCTGTCCTTGAAAGGGCAGAGGAGGAGGAGGGCTCCAACTGCTCCTCAGGGAGGCGGTTAGAGTCAATATCCTAGCCAAAAAGAGGGGAAAGGTTCTCTTAGTCCCTGGGTTTTGACAAAGGGACAAAATGTGGTTGTTAACTAGGGCAGGACTGAAAAGTAGAAGCTGAGGAACCTGTCTGGGGGAGTATCAGAAACTCTGATCAGATCCAGCAGACAGGAGCCTTGTAGAAAATGAAGCTGGGGGCGGCGGGGGGTGTAGGAGGAGTGAATAAGCAAGGTTTAGAGCTATGTTGTACGAAAATGTCATCATGAAACCCATTTCTCTTCAGACCAACCAAAAAATTAATACAGAGAGAAAGAAGGAAAGAGAGGGAGTGAGAAAGGAAAGAAAGCAAGCCAGTACAGTGGCTAGCCACAGACAACCATCTTCTGAATAAAATAGAAAGTCTGCAAGCCATAATCACAGACATGGAGCCACACCAGGGTCGAAAGAGTCAGGGATGGGTGGCAAGCAAACATCTCTTCGGGAAATATTAACGGGCACCCTCTGCTCTCAGGCGCACAGCAGGCCAGAGTCGTAGAGGCGAGCTGGCTATTAGCCTGCTGTCACGTGTCAAAACTTTGCCTGGGGAGATGCAACACACATGTCCACCCTAGACAGGGAACCCATGACAGACCCAAGCACACATGCCACTTGGTGAACCAATGAGTTTTACTGGGGTTACTAAGGACCAGAAATGACTCAAAATCAGCTGCATCACCAAAGCCTACCTTACCTCAGCACGGGTGACAACTCACAAAGCTGGGAACCTGGAGCACACTGCACAACCTGCAGCTTTAACAGGTTGGAGGTTTTCCTTTCCAGGCGCCTCAGTTGGTCTAAACTCTTCCAGGTAGGTTGGCTGGCTTCCGCGTCTTCAGGTAACCTGGTTTGGTCTTAGGATCTTCTTTCCCATCTAGCTCTTCTGTGACTTTTATTGCTACTCGGGCAGGGAGGGGCCTAGAGACTCTGGTCAGTTTCAGGGACTTCCTGAAGCAATTTGTTTACTTTCCTGCTTAAGGAGCATCCCTGCAGGATGGAATGTTTTAACCTTGGCAGAAACTGTTAACATCTGCCCTAAAGATTCACAGAGTGGGTAAAGCTCTGACTGAAGGCACTGCAGATGCACAAATTCAATGTTCGAGTCCTTGGGGACCAGGTTGAGAACGTTCTAGAGAACACCTTTTGTTAGACAAGAACTTAAGAAGTATATATGGGCTTGCTACAAAGCTCTTGATGCCCCAGCCTCCAGAACTGTGGTACAAATAAACCTCTGTTCTTTACAAATTATTCCAGCTGAGGTATCCTGTTATAGCAGCAGAACCAGACGAGACATGCTATACACAGCCAATGAACATCAGCCGTTCTTCTAGAATGTAAATCTCCTGATGCATCTACAGTCACTCATGTTGTAATTATTTTTTATTTTACTTTTTTCTTTATTGATATTTATTGAGATCTACATTTTTCTCTGCTCCCCTCCCTGCCTCACCTTTCCCCTTCAACCCTCCCACAATGTCCCTATGCTCCCAATTTACTCAGGAGATCTTGTCTTTTTATACTTTCCCATGTATATTAGGTCTATGTAAGTCTCTCTTAGTGTCCGTATTGTTGTCTAAGTTCTCTGGGATTATGGTTTGTAGTCTGGCTTTCTTTGCTTTATGTCTAAAAACCACCTATGAGTGACTACATGTGACAATTGTCTTTCTGTGTCTGGGTTACCTCATGTTGTAATTATTAAAGGCTTTCCTGTCAAATGTTAAATAAAAGTAAGAGAAGCAGGGACTGGAAAGATGGTTCAGTGGTTAGCAGCAAGACTACTGTTCTTGAAGTTTGGGTCCCAGCACTCAGACAGCTCCAGAGGTCCAACACCCTCTTCTGGCCTCTGCAGGTACTGCACTCTTATAAACAGACTCAGGTAGCTAACACCCTTTTCTAGCCTTTGCAGGCACAGCACTCACACAAATAAACCCACACACAGACACATACATTAACACATAATATAAAATTTTTTTGTCTGCCTCTCACCATCTATGTCAGATAGAATCCAAATAGAAGCCAGGAGCACTCATGATGCAGTCTTTGGAGCTCAGTCTTCCGAAACAGAACAAGAAAAGGGGAGCCACAGGGCCTGGTGGAGAATACATAGCACAGGTACCCACAGAATTCTTCTGTCGCTCACATCTGGATGTTAATCACCATAGTGTTATCATAGGTTGAACTGTATCCCTCAAAATTCCTGGGCTGTAGCTCTTACCTCTCCAGTAGCTCAGACTGTGTCTTCACTTAGAATCAGAGCAGATATCATTAGTTGAGGTGAGGTTATTAAGGTGGGTCTTAGTCCCGGAGGTGTGGACCTTATAAAAGCAGGGAGTTTGTTCAGACACACAGAATACCACGTGCTGGTTAGAGTAATGCTGTCACAGTAAAGTCCAGGATTTCAGAGAAATCCTGAGCATCCTTGGCAGGAACCAACCCCAGTGACACTGGATTCTGAGTTTTCAACCCACAGGACCAGGAGATAATAAATCTCTAGTTAAAGTCTGGGTTTGTGGTGCTTTGTTATCCCTATCCTAGCAAAAAGATGACAGTTGCTTCCCTGATCCTGCCTACATCTGTGCAACATCGAGTTGCTTCCAACCACTCTGGGATAGATTCCAGTTCTGGACAGGACCCTGGCTGATATGAAGAATGACCTCAGGAAACAGCTTATTGACAAGGAATTCTGACTGAGCTATTCCTATAACTGTGCACAGGGAACAAAAGTATACTAGTAACTCATGCAGTTCACTGCCGGCAGGATTACTCAAAGTATCCCTAGTAGTGGTGTGAGGGGTTGGTAAAGAACAAGGCTTGGGGGCTCTTGCTGCTGTTAAATGTGGTTGCTATGGCAACAGTGATAATTACAAAGCTTGGACAATGAGATGGCTGTTTGTGACTGCCCTGAAGAGAGAAAGAAGAAAGAAAGGGAGAATGAAAGAAAGAAGGAATGAAAGAAAAAGAAGCATGAAGTATTAAATTCCCGTCTCAAGGTACAGATGTGGTGTAATTCAAAGAAGCCCTTACCTATGTGGTCACAGGACAGACAAGGTTCTTCTGATCCCAAATGTAATTGTACAGGTTACCAAACTGGGACAAAGGTTAAGCATTTAGCCTCAGCAAGCTCCGTTGTGAAGATGAGGACACCAATTGGTAAGATGTTAGTCAACAGACGTGTTCTGGAAACATTTGGACTGACACAGACAAAGCTAACTCCTCAGATTCAAATCTCCCAGCCCATTGCAGGGGGAAATCAGCCTCAGCCTCCACCTACAGGAAACCTGAAACTCACCGCAGCCCTTGCTTAAAACCTACCCGGGTGCACATCATCAACTCCAGGATCGCAAAGGAGAGGCTCCCTGGGAGGAGAATCCAAGGTCAGTTGGAGGAAGGGGAATAAAAATACATTATGTATCTCAGAATTGGAAAATCTAGTCCGTATATATTGAAGGTCATGTACAAGTCATATTCCAGAGTGTTAGACCAAGAAGGATGAAATATAAAATTGGAGTCAGCAATATTTATAAATAGTCACATAGTTGGGATTATTATGTGATATATGATATGTCAGAGTAATAAAAGAGTTTTGGAAAAGGTTATGGTGCTTACAAATATACATGCATATGCCAAAATCCCTTTAAAAGTGAGGGCTTGTGCTGGGCAGTGGTGGTGCATG
>JAQHUG010000122.1:4678676-4740013 GCA_028555095.1 Dicrostonyx torquatus
CTCTGTATATTTTGGAGATTAGTCCTCTGTCTGATGTGGGGTTGGTGAAGATCTTTTCCCACCATTCTTTAGGCTGCTTTTTGTCTTGTTGACCGTGTCCTTTGCTTTACAGAAAAGAAGCTTTTCAGTTTCAGGAGGCCCCATTTATTAATTATTCTCTCAGTGTCTGTGTTGCTGGGGTTATATTTAGCTGCATGTCTTATGTCCTGAACAGGGACCATGCAACTGATGTCACATCCTGTTTATGATCCTGTCTAACACATGCTGCATTTGGGGGCTAGAATATATACTTTAGTCTATAAGTCCTAAGACAACATGCGGCATCCCCATTCATTCAGGAAGCATCCCGCTCCATACTGCACAGAAGAAAATGGCATTATGGGATTCTCCTCTCAGACAGATACTACATTGGAGCAGCCTTATGTGGATCTTTTCACCTACAGTAGGGTGAAATGTAAGGTATGGAAATGAAATAGTCGGGGAAATGTAGTTGCTACTGCAGTGACACAGCATTCCGGTCCACACCACAGCAGAAAAGAGCCACATTGGATTCCCTGGGGTTTGCCCCACCTTCAGAGGGCTCAGCTCAGTTGTTGGTCTGATCACCCACAGTAGAAACAACACAGATGCTCCTCTCAGATGCATCTTTGGTTCTTCTATGTCCCTGTTTATGGTTCATGCTTTTTCTATCTATTCACCCCAGGTAGGGCACCAAAACCAGACCTCAAGTTTAGGTGGGTGAGTCAACGAATTCAGTTGGGGTGGATACTTAAGGGAGCATGGGGAGGTGTAACCCATAGGAGCATATATACCAGGCTTTTTCTTTTGGGCCACCAACCAGCTCCCAAATCATGACATGGAGACTCATTATTAGTCTTAAATGCTCAGCCTTAGCTTCTGCTCACTTCTGGATAGCTTTTTTTTTTCAACACAAATTAACATGTTTTTCTTCATCTACATTTTGCCTTGGGATTTTTTACCTTTCTTTCTGTATGTCCTACCTCTGTGTCTGCTGGCCCCAGGTGTCTTCTCTTTCTCCCTCATTCTCTTCTCTCTTCTGCGTTCCCCCTTGTCGGGTCTAGATTTCTCCTCCTATTAATTTTTTCTGCCTGCCAGCCTTGCCTACCCCTCCTCTGCCTAGCTATTGGCTGTTCAGCTCTTTATTAGACCAATCAGGTGCCTTAGACAGACAAGACAAAGTAAATGTAACACATCCTTACATCATGAAACAAATGCCGCATGAACAAATGTAACACACACCTTCACACAGTTAAAGTAATATCGCACAGCATAAACAAACAGAACTCATCTGTACATAGGGAACTATTCCACAGCAAGCATAGACAACTGATAGGCAACCACAATGCATAGTTCTAACAAGCATTAACTAGGGTACACCCTGGGGAAGGGACAGTGCTTTTGTGCATCTGTCTAACGCACTCCTTCACAAGCCGCATGAGCCCACTCTCCCTTCCACAAGGGAATGTTAGTGGATCCAGGCTTGTGAGGGTTTCACGTGGGTAATCACAGCTGCTCTGACAGCAACAACCACACAGTGCTCAGAGCACAGCCTTCGCTACCAGGAAGCCACAGAAAAAAACTTAGAGGAGACACAATTAAGGCCAAATGATGAATCAGAGATTGGAATGGTGGAGCTATGAGCAAAGGGACAGCAAGGACTTTGGGTAAATGCCAGCAGCTAGAACAAGACAAGGGAGGATTCTTCTCTTGATGCCTCAGAGGTGAATGGCTGAGATGACATCTAGTTTCAAGATTTTCAGCCTCAGGAAGGGAGATAAAAGTTGGTTTCTACTGTGAAAACAAGACCAGGTTGTGGCTAAGCTATAGAAGCCCTGGAAACAAATACAGAATGGGAACATGAAAGAAATTCTTGGTACCACATTATTCTTGATAGAAAAGCAGCTTTATTTGGGGGTAACATGCTATGTTCAAATATTTTATTTTATTTTATTTTATTTTATTTTTTTTTGGTTTTTCGAGACAGGGTTTCTCTGTGGCTTTGGAGCCTGCGCTGGAACTAGCTCTTGTAGACCAGGCTGGTCTCGAACTCACAGAGATCCACCCGCCTCTGCCTCCCGAGTGCTGGGATTAAAGGCGTGCGCCACCACCGCCTGGCTTGTTCAAATATTTTAAAACATCTTGAAACACTCCTACAGTATTAACAATCAAATTATTAATAAATTGTGACACTGAATAACTAGCACAAATCAGTGTTAGTATTGTAGACTAGCTGTCACAAATAGAGCCTACAATACAAAAGGGCTCCAAAAGAACATAGCTGATTTATAATAACAGGGCTAATTTGAATCACTTCCCCCATTTGCCAAGTTACATTGTCTGCTGATTGTAGCACTCACTGGTCGGACTTCTCTAAGAGTTTAACAGTGAACTGAAGAAGTCCTTAAAACATGCACTGTATCCAGCACCCCTTTCTCAAAATTTCCTTGAGAATTTCGTCGGCAAACAAATAGAAAACTCTTAAGCTGCTGCTAGGTGATGCTCACGACATTCCTGTGTGTATCTGTAGTTCTGGCGTGGGTACAGGTCACCACAAGGCACGCGCGCGCGCGCGTGTGTGTGTGTGTGTGTGTGAGTGTGTGTGAGTGTGTATGGGGCGCTGGCAGTGGTCTTTTTTTAACATCTGAATCAGATTGCAGGGAACCAAAAACAAGAGGCTGGTATGTAAGGAAGTTTCTAGGGTTTTTCAGTGTTCGGACAAAGGCATCTTACTTAGATCAGAGTAAAGAAAAAAGAAGTACAGCAAATGATTTTGTAAATGAGTAGTTCTTGAGACATTTTCTCAGATTTTTGTTTCCTTTTTTATTATTTTTTTGAGACATGGTCTCTCTATATAATCCTGGGTATCCTGAAACTCACTATGCAGACCAGGCTAGTCTCGAACTCACAGATACCTTCTTGCCTCTGCATCCCTAGTGCCAGGTACTGCCCAGATTTTTGTTTACTTAACCATACACAAACACTTATTAGCAAGAGGATCCCATCTCTGAGAATAGGAGTAAACCTTGAAATTTAAACTGGCTTTGAGAAACCTGTTTTTATTTGCATATAATTTCACCACGAACCATCAAGAATGTTCTATTAAGTCAGTTAGCATCTAAGACACATTTTTCCAGCCATAACTTAGGCAGTATTTACTGGGCCGGTTTGGCGTCACCCACCTCCCAGAGAAGGCGTTCACTGGCTTTAAAATCCACACCTTCGCCCCTCCTATATTACACAGGCTAGAAAAGACTCGATAGACCCCTCTCTGACCATGCGGCCCCGCCCTCCAGAACGTCCCCCCACTTCCGGACACGGCGCCCCGCCCACCTCGCGTCTCCGGAACCTCGGCTCGGCTTGGCTCGATCACTCTGTGCTGTTTCTCGGTTTCGATCGTGTGTCTTCGGCGCTGTTTTGTTTGCGACGCTGTCGTGCGCTTTTACGGTGCGCTTTACGGCCGCGGACGGGGGCGAGGGGGAAAGCCGCGAACCGGTGCCGGGGCCTTTCGGCCGGGAGGCGAGACAGGCAGGCGAAGTTGATGCCCGGTGGCGGGGTGAGCACGGCGTCTGGCCGGCTCCTCTCCGCAGCAGACCCAAGAGGAGCGCGGGAAGCGGCGGCGACGTTCCGGAGCGGCCCAGCGGGTTCGAGCGGAGGCCGAGGCGGAGCAGGTGGCTCCGGGCCAGGGAGTGGAGGCCCCGGGAGCCCCGCGGGCAGGATGAGCCTGACCCCGAAGGAACTCTCGAGCCTGCTCAGCATCATCTCCGAGGAGGCGGGCGGCGGCAGCACCTTCGAGGGCCTGTCCACAGCCTTCCACCACTACTTCAGCAAGGCCGACCACTTCCGCCTGGGCTCGGTGTTGGTGATGCTGCTGCAGCAGCCGGACCTGCTGCCCAGCGCGGCGCAGCGCCTCACGGCGCTCTACCTGCTTTGGGAGATGTATCGCACCGAGCCGCTCGCCGCCAACCCCTTCGCGGCCAGCTTCGCGCACCTGCTCAACCCCGCGCCGCCAGCCCGCGGCGGACAGGAGCCCGACCGGCCCCCGCTCTCAGGTACCGTCCACAGCCAGCTGTGCGGGCGCAGCCAGCTGTTCTGCCGGGAGCTCGCTGGCTAGAACAGTCCAGTCTCCTTGGAGAGAGAGGATCATCGCCTCCCGCCCCATCCACACTCTCACTAAAATAGGGAAGAGGTAGCCAAAAGTTCCAAGTTGTGTGCTTTTTTTTTTTTTTTTTAACATTTACTGCATTCGAAATGATCCCTCCCAACTGAAAAAGCCAACAAACACATCGTACAACCCACCGAAGGGCTGCACATAGTTTAGTATGTCAAATACGGCTCATTCATTATTTTAAGACCGTGGGGTATGCGAAGTTAAAGCCAGTGACACCGAATCTCCCCCCCCCTTTTAAGTCTCAGAGTAAAGAAGTCGGTATTGAGAACATGAAGAAGTGGCAGGTTGAAATCTGCATTACACAGCCTCCTTCTTGGTCTGCTGGAATGTCATGTGGGCAGAGGATGACATTCTTCTTAAGTCATGTCTCCTGGAACAGATTTGTAGAATGTTTACTTTTGCAGCATTGCCAACATCAGATGTCCACGGAGGACCACTTTGGTCCACGGAGGAGCAGGGTCACCCCTTCTACCTCACGAGCCTAGCCCAGGACTCTAGGACAGCTGTATCCATCCACTCACACTCTCCAACTCTGTCACAAAGCTGCAGTTTAGATTTTTTTTAAATTTATCTTTATGTTCATTGGTGGTTTGCCTGCATGTATCTGTGTGAAGGTGTCAGAAGCCCTGGAACTGGAGTCACAGGCAGCTGTGAGCTGCCATACCCCGGTCCTCTGGAAGAGCAAACAGTGTTCTCAACTGCTGAGCCATCTCTCTCTATCCTCCTAGATTTTTTTTTGTTGTTTTTTTTTGTTTTGTTTTTTGGTTTTTCGAGACAGGGTTTCTCTGTAGCTTTGGAGCCTGTCCTGGAACTAGCTCTTGTAGACCAGGCTGGTCTCGAACTCACAGAGATCCGCCTGCCACTGCCTCCCGAGTGCTGGGATTAAAGGCGTGTGCCACCACCGCCCGGCCCTCCTAGATTTTTTTAAAAAAGTGTATTTAAACTGGGCTGTACTCCAAGCCCTAAAAAAGCCTGTCTGAATGCTACCCCTATGTAAGCTTTAGCCTTATGCAAGGATCGAAGTCTTTGGTAACAGAAAACTCTGGAGAGTTACTAGAGCCATGGGTTTCACTGACATTTCTATAGTTCGCAGAATCTCAAGCGATACACTTGTTTATAGACTTTATATTTGGTTAGCCGGAACTCAGTTACATTTGGTTTATAAAAATAGCTTGGTGTGGCAAGTAGCAAATGCTGCTTTACCAGATTCAAGTTAACTTAAAAAAGTAACCATTGGAGAGAAATCGGTATACATTTTTATTTGCAGGGTTTTTGCCTCCTATAACTCCACCAGAAAAGTTTTTTCTTTCCCAGCTGATGCTGGCACCCCCAAGGGAACTCTTCAAAAAGACACCTCGCCAGATCGCCTTGATGGATGTTGGCAACATGGGGCAGTCTGTGGACATTAGCGGTCTTCAGTTAGCCTTGGCAGGTAAGGAACGGCCTTTTGGGCATTCTTGTCTGTTCATGAGAGCTCTACTTAAAATCCAGATTAATTATTGTAATTTTGTTTTTAGTTTACCCATCTTCTGTCCCCATCTCCCTGTCTGCCACTCCCCTCTTTTGTTTGTATTTTTTCGGGGGGGGCAGTTTGGGACCAGATTTCTCTGTAGCTTTGGAGTCTGTCCTGGAACTAGTGATCCAGGGTTTCTTTATGACTGTTCCTGGCTGTCCTAGAACTTGCTCTGTAGACCAGGCTAGCCTCTAACTAAGAGCTAAGCTTATTGGGCTTAAAGTGTTGTGTACCAACCGCCATGCCGATTAAGCTGCATCCCCATTAAGCTCTTCTACCCCAGCATCCCCTCTTTCACTTCCTTTTTATTTTCCGTATTTTGTGTGCTTTTGGTTGATGCCCCGCCCATCCTCTTATCCCACTTCCCTGCTGTCCACCCTTGCTCAGACCTTTACTCTAACATTCCCATTCATAATCATTTGTGTCACTGTGTGGTATCACCATTCTTACCCCTCCCTGAAAGCCTCCTTTTACTCCCTTTTTAGTTTTCCAGAATTTGCAGACATTACCACTGCATATACATATATAAGCGAAGTTCATTTGTATATGAGAGGGAACCTTCTTTGTTTTGCTGGCAGGAGTGACTAATGGGGCTTTCTTTCCTCCCCTCAGACGAAAGCTGTACAAATCCCTTTCCTTCTCTGCTTCATATAATCTCAGAGCTCCCCACACAGTTCATCTCTGAGCCAGACATGGTAGCACAGGCCTTTAATTCAAGCACTCAGGAGGCAGAGGCAGGTGGATCTCTGATTTCTAGACCATCCAGGGTTACATAGTGAGACCCTATCTGAAGAAAATATAAGGTAAAGCAAATATCCCAAATCCAGATCATCTGTGTAACACATGAAGCAGATATCTTAGTACGATCTGTGTACTAAAGGTATGCTTGTGGGTGATCCCTATTGTGTTTTCTCAGTTTTAAAAACACAAGCAAACAAGTTGAGCTTGTTTGTGACTGCTCGGGGCAGAGATTTATCATAAACAATTTGTTCGTTTCAGAAGTTTGATTTAAAAGTCCCAACAAATACCTGTTATATATTGATTGGCTTTCTGACTCTTAGCTGGCTATGTGTTTTTCTATATCTTAGTTAATAGTTGTTATTTAACTTCTTTTCTTTTTTTTTTAAAATATTTATTATGTATACAATATTCTGTCTGTGTGTATGTCTGCAGGCCAGAAGAGGGCACCAGACCTCATTACAGATGGTTGTGAGCCACCAACTTCTTTTATTTTATAATCAAGAGTGAAAAGGTGGCATTGGTTTATTTCAGTTAGCATTTTTCTTGTTGACTGAACAAGACTGAACATCATATGGAATGTTTGAGGTATCTTTTCATATGTCTTTGGCTAGTTTTTGAGTGGTGTGGTGGTCTTTACCATCTAATTTTAAAGCTGTTTTTATCAGGAATTTAGTTCTTTGTCAGGTAAGCCTCAAAACACCAGAATGCATCAGTATCATGCTCAGGAAAGAAAGCTAAACACTTTACCTTGGATTAATTTGACCAAGATTAAACCCAAGTTTGACTTCTTTCCTTCCTTCTCTGTGCCTTCCCTCGGTCTGTAGTTTTGGTCTGGCTTGTGCATAGTCTCTCTGTCCCCTTGTCTATGTTGTTGTCTTCCTCCTGTCCCCCCAGGGTTTCTCTGTGTAACTGCCATCACTGTCCTCTACAGACCAGCCTGCCCCTGCTTCTCGAGGGCTGGGATTAAAGGTGTACCCTACCACCGACCTGTAGTCTGTAGTTGCCCTGGCATCTGTAGTCTCTCTGATGTGTGAGTATGACTCTGTCCCAGTGTTCCCGTTGTCCTGTCGTGTGTATCTTTGTCTGCCTGATGTCTAACTGTCTCTAACAAAGGCCATTGCTCTGTATTGATTGAACATTGTGCCATCACATGGGAAAGGAGTGAGGGATACTTAACAGGAATCCTTATCAGTTTAGGTCACTGACTCCAGCTCAACCCAGAGCACTCAGTACTGCTGGCATTCCATTGTCAACTTGTGCCTGCATGCTGCTTTCAATGTTTATGATGCTAACTAAGTATTATGTATTTATATTGTATAAGCTCTCTCTCCCTTTTTTTTGTTTTTCAAGAAAGGATTTCTTTGTACCTTTTTGGAGCCTGTCGTTGAACTCACTTTGAGGAGCAGGCTGGTCTCGAACTCATGACAAAACACCTGTCTCTGCCTCCTGAGTGCTGATATTAAAGGCGTATGTCACCAGCGCCTGGCTGTATAAGGTCTCTTTACACACTACTTAAGATTACAGCTGTGCATTTAGTTTATGTGGGAAATGGAAGAGCAAGTAAAATTGGTTGTTACATTGTTCTCTTGACTACACAGCAAGTTCTTAGGTCAAGTCTTAAGTGACCTCAAGGTATATTATTAACTTGGCTGTGAAATCCAGAAAGAATTCCAGTTTCTTAGAATGTAAGAGATACCTTACAACAAATTAAAATGTTACAAGAAAATATCTTTCAAAAAATTGTATCATTAGAGTCTTCTGGTTTTGTTTTATTTCTTAGATTTAGTTTATATATATACATTTACGTATAGATATATGTATATGTACAAAACATATGTACAAAACATACATATATATGTATATATATGAGTGTTTTGCCTGCATGTATATATGCATACTACGTACATGGCTGGTGCCTTAGAGTCAGAAGAGGGTGTGGAATCCCCGGAACAGGAGTTATGCATGGTTATAGGCTGCCATGTTGGTGCTGGAAATTGAACCCAGGCCTTCTGCAGAAGCAAGTGCTCTTAACCACTAAGCCATCTCTAGCCCCTAGCCCTCTACTTTTAAAATGTCAGAGTCTGAAACATGGCTTTGTATCCTGGTTCCTAACATCTCTTCAAATGTTTATTGGCCATTTACAGTTTCTGTAAAATGTCTGTTAAAATCATTAGTTCTTTTTTCCTTGTTGGGTTAATGTTATTGTTTGGTTTATAGGAGTTAAAGATATCTATTTTGTAGCCCTGCTCTATTCATGGTGTTCTCAATTTCAAAATGTCCTTTCTCCCCCCAGTCTCAAGTAGCTAAGGCTGGCCTTGAATTCTTGATCTTCCTGCCTCCACCTTCCAAATGCTGGGGTTGCATGTGTCTTGTCCCCAGGTCTGGCTTAAAGTGTTTGTCTGAATCTCTTCCAGAACGTCAGTCTGAATTGCCAACCCAGAGTAAAGCTAGCTTCCCAAGTATCCTCAGTGACCCAGACCCGGATTCCTCTAACTCTGGATTTGACAGCTCTGTTGCCTCTCGGATCACAGAGTCTTTAGTTAGTGGACCAAAACCGCCTATTGAAAGTAGGTATATGTGAATTAACTTTACGTCTTCAGGTTTAGTCTGGCAGTGCTCGGTCGAACTTTTCAGTTTTTGTAATACTTGCTTTCATTCAATCTGATGAGAGACTTCCTGTTTTATTGTCTAGAATATAGCGGAGATGAACAGTAAAATTTCTGTCTAGAATATAGCAGGGATGAATGATAAAATTCAGTTTCTTTTTAAAGCAAATTATACACTAGGATGCTTATTACTTGTCATATGCCTGCCTAGAGATAGAAATTTGTATTTTACTAAAATGAATCTGAGTTTGTTGTTTTAATAAGACAGCCTCTGGGGTAGAATAACCTTGAAAACTCTGTGCAGCTGAGGATGACCTTAAAATCCTAATCCACTTGGCTTCTATCTCCCAAGTGCTGAGGTTACTGAGGTGTGCCATATCCAGCTTTTTTGTTTTCTTTTAAAGTGTTTGGGATCAAACCCAGGACCACTGTGTAAAAGGAAAGCACTCCACAGCTAAGGTACATCTTCAGCCCCTGACATGGACCTTCTGTGACTTCATGTCTAACAGAGGTCATTTTATACTTCTTCACTAATCTTATCATTACCTTTTGTCTTTCAGTTTTACTGACTTGATAGCCTTTATTTTACTTTAATTGGGGGAAAATAAAACAAAACAAAACCCCCAAAACGCACTGAATTTAAAATAATCCAGCTGTACCATTTGGTTTTTCAAGCTCCTGGGTGATTAAAGACAAAGATGTTCTGCATAGGGATAGGAACATCATCTCCTAATTACAGAGCATCAGGACTTGGAAGCTTCCAGTGTGACTTCCATTTCGTTTAAAGTGGTTTTACTGTTTGAAGCTTCAGCTAGTCACAAGCATGTCTCCAGATCCATGACACATGGTGGTTTTTGCTTTTTCCAGGCAGGGTTTCTCTGTGTAGCCCTGGCTGTCCTGGAACTCACTTTGTAGACCAGGCTGGCCTTGAACTCACTGAGAACCACCTAGCCTTAAGTCAGAGATCTGCCTGCTTCTGGTTTTGATTGCATAGGCAGTCAGCCAGCTATGTGTAGCCACACCTTGATATCCCTACCCCACATAAAGTGCACTTCCTTTGAAGTGCTGAATACTGTAAGTGGTCCGAGGAGAGACACAGGAATTCATTCTGGTGATACTAGTGAGCAGACATTGAAGATGTGTGCTTGATGTTACTTTGCCAGGAAAACTTTGTCAGTAAATTCGAAATTCATCTCAAATTTGGCAGAGCCAAGGATCCATAACAGGACAGACTACCTTCTGTCCTATGCGGGAAATGCTCTCTGGAAGGCTGGCAATGTAACTGAGTAAATGTTACTGTTAGGACAAAAAGAGAGTTTATTGCTATATACTAGAATCAGTGGAGAGGGAGGGAGAGTTTGGTAGAAGTTACTTGGTCTTATCTCCTGGGTCTTTTGTGGGGTTTATTGTGCAGGCAGGGCCCATAGCTGGGTAGCTAGGCGGGTGGGTGCCTGTCTTGTTAAGTAGTAAAATTTACTGTGCAATTTGTCTTTCTTGAGACTGGCCACTTGGCTATAGTACTGTGGGTCACTGGAAGTTAGGCCACAAGTGTTTATGTAAGATATTATAAGCCACTGGGGGCAGGCTCGTTGACTTGGTTGTCATAGTATGGGGTTTTAACTTTTCATCTGTGTAGTGACCAAGTAAGGTCTGATGTTAGTTCATGAGGAGTTCTAATGAGTTTATTTTAGTATGTAGATAACTTACACATCAACCTTGAGTTGCAGGGATAGCTCCAAGCACTCCTTGTAGCACTGTGAGTTTCTGAGTGCAAAAATAAATAAGTAAAATCTTAGTTATAAGCTGGGTGTGATGGCAAATGCCTTTAATCTCAGCGGCAGATCTCTGTGAGTTTGAGATCAGCCTGGTCTAGTAAATTCCAGGACAGCCAGGGCTATATACTGAGACTTAATAATAATAATAATAAATCTGCTAATTTGTATCTGTATCTGTAGCCTAAATGGACATACTTGACTTTAAAACTTCATGCACATGATTTCCTCTTTCCAAAAAGCACATTTGGTTCCTGGCATCATGCTGATTTTGTGTGTATGTGTTTTCTTATAATTTGAGTGGAACTCTGATTTTATATCATTACTGTTTGAAGCATGAAGTTGCTCATATATTCTTACTAAAGGCATTCTTGCACTTCATTGAGTGAAATGAATATAAGTTGTGTGCGGATGGTAGCTCACTGTACTACTCTTATTATAGGCCACTTCCGGCCAGAGTTCATCCGCCCACCACCACCTCTCCACATTTGTGAGGATGAACTGGCCTGGCTAAATCCTACAGAACCCGAGCATGCTATTCAGTGGGATAAATCAATGTGCGTTAAGAATAGCACTGGTGTGGAGATCAAGCGAATCATGGCCAAAGCCTTCAAAAGCCCCTTATCTTCTCCCCAACAAACACAGGTATGTATGTATTACGAGCAGTGTCCCATCCTCCCATAAGTAATAAGTTGGCATTCAGGAGGAAGCGATCTCTGAAGCTGTGTTCTGGCCTTTGTAAAATTTGATAATTTTGCTCTGATGAGACAAGTCTAATGACTGAAAATCTAGACTCTGTTCATTTTGTCTCAGGGAGAGGTGGTGGGATAGGAAGGGTCTCAATTTGGGGCACTGTCAGTGCATATCAGCTAGGCATATCATGTGCTTTGCTGTATTAGGCTGGACTGGACAGTAACTCGAGAATGTGTGGAGTTACTAATGCTTAATAAGCAGTGAGGTTCAGGGAGTAAGACTTTAGCATACAATGTTTAATGGTGGCCTGAGGTTTTTTTCTCCTGCTGCCCAAGATTACAACTAGATGGACCCCTTGGGGAAGAGCAAAGACACTCCAGGTTGTATATTTTACTAGGTTTGTACGTTTTCAAGTTAGAACTGGTAGGAAGATACTGTTACCTCCAATCCAGTTTATCACTTAAAATAGGCATTTTAAAAACATTTGTTTTATGTGTATGGTTGTTTTGTTTGTGTGCATGTCTGTGCACCATATGGGTGCAGTGCCCATAGATGCCAGAAGAGGGCATCAGATCCTTTGGAGCTGCAGTTAAGATGTGAGCCTCCATGTGGGTGCTAGGAACCAAACCCTGGTCCTCTAGAAGAGCAGAAAGTGCTCCTGACCACTGAGTCATCTTCTAGCTTCCCCACAAATATTTTTGAAGTGATGTAATAGCAATTATTTGTAGTCCAGTGTGGAATATACAAGTAGATAGAAGAATATAACAGTTAAGACAAAAGGGCATGGTGCATGCCCGTAATCCTAGCACTTAGAAGGTAGAGATTGAAAATCAGGAATTAGGTTGCCAGGTGGTGGTGGCGCACACCTTTAATCCCAGCACTCGGGAGGCAGAGGCAGGCGGATCTTTGTGAGTTTGAGGTCAGCCTGGTCTACAAGAGCTAGTTCCAGGACAGGCTCCAAAGCTACAGAGAAACCCTGTCTCAAAAAAAAAAAAGCACTGGCTGCTCTTCCAGAGGTCCTGAGTTCAATTCTCAGCAACCACATGGTGGTTCACAACCATCTGTAATGAGATCTGGTGCCCTCTTCTGACCTGCAGGCAGACACACAGACAGAATATTGTATACAAAATAAATAAATAAAAAAAAAAGAAAACCAGGAATTAAAGGTCAGGCTTCATGAGATAGGGGCTCAAGACCAGCCTGGGCCAAGGAGACAGCCTCAAGATAAATGATTTTGTTTTAAAGAAAAAGTGTGTATTTGGACAAGGAAAACAATATTTCCATCTCTCTGTATTGCAAAGAATGGGTATAACTTGAACTGTAAAATACTATAGGTAGAAGATTTGAAGTGCTCCTATTCCTGCCCTTTCTAGAGTATTTCTGTTATTTCTGGATAAGACAGGACATGGCTCTTGTTCTGAATTATTCTGTGGTTTATGGAGTTGTGTGTGGCTTTTTTTTTTTTTTAACTGAAACAGGGTCTTAACTATATATACCTCAGATAGCCTTGAACTCACTCTGTAGCCCACGCTGGCTGCCTCCTGCCCTTATGCTTATATTACAGATGTGTGCTACCACACTCAACTTGGCTTGTATGTTTTGGGAGAAGTTGGTAATTGAGATTTTAAGAATGACACTGTTATGGTCATATTGTATACTTAGCAGACAAAATCAAGACTGCCATGTCTATAGAAGAATGGCTAGTGGATTTACAAATTGCCTTTTATTTTTCTATCATCACAATTCAAATCTGAAAATACATCAAGACATGATGAATATGGCTTTGCAGGAAGAAATTTAACAGATTAACTCAACAAGGATAATTTTCATAATTCTTATATAAAACATGGGTTTATACGTAGGAAACATACTCTAATATGACTCAAGAACCTCTCACTTTGGTTTTCTTTAGCTCCTTGGTGAGTTGGAAAAAGATCCCAAACTTGTTTATCACATTGGCCTTACTCCAGCAAAACTTCCAGACCTCGTGGAGAACAATCCTTTAGTCGCTATAGAGATGCTGCTGAAGCTGATGCAGTCGAGCCAGATCACGGAGTATTTTTCTGTCCTGGTCAACATGGATATGTCCTTACATTCAATGGAGGTCGTAAATCGGTACGCTTTTATGTTCCACCAGAAGTATAGTTAATATTCAGACCCTGGTTAAATTACCTGGACATTTGAAAGGCTGTAGCAGGTTTTTGTTTTGTTTTTTCTTTCCCCTTTTCTGATACCGTTAGCTTACACTGAGTCTTAGTATTCACTACATGTGAATTTAGCTTCCGTTTGTAAGAACTCAGTTGTTAAATTTACTTCACTGTCTTTTGTGCCCTCTGCAATCCAGGCATTCCATTCCTTGGCAGCCAGTATTGGCAGCATGCACGTGTGGGTCTTAAAATTGGACTTCTAGGCATGCGGTCCTGAAGATTAGTAGTGTTCTCCCAGCATTTGTTACTGGTGTTTTTTGAGACAGAGTCTCTATGTATCCTAGACTGCCCTCCCAGCTCTTTTTTGATTTTGCTCTTCAGTGACCCTTAAGGGTGTGTTCTATGTAGGTTTCATCTTTTATTTTCTTTACAAATGTATTTTTCTGAGGTAGTCTTTACTTTTTTTTTTTTTTTAACTGTTTATTATGTGTACAATATTCTGTCTGTGTATATGTCTGCAGGCCAGAAGAGGGCACCAAACCTCATTACAGGTGGTTGTGAGCCACCATGTGGTTACCAGGAATTGAACTCAGGACCTTTGGAAGAAAAGGCAATGCTCTTAAACACTGAGCCATCTCTCCAGCCCTCTGTTTTTTTTTTTTTTTTGAAATAGGATCTAATAGTATCCTGGCTTCAAACTCATAGCAGTTCTGAATGTCTCATTCTCTGAACCTTGGATTATGGACGTGAGCCAAAATACATTTTTTGAACATCTCTCTATAAGTTGGCAACTATTTTAAAATTGAACTAAAGAATGTGTTAAGTCAACTGGTGACAAAAGCTTGGCAGATAGCTCGGTGCACAAGAAAGAGGTGGGAGAGGAAAGGAAGCATGAGCTTTCGAATTACTTTGTAAGCACTGTCACTGGTAGAGTCACTGGCTGGCTACTTGTTGAAAACATGCTGTTTGCATGTTCTCCTTGCTGGGACCTCCTTTATCATAGTCACAATTGCTGTTTTTGCACTGGCTAAATTTGCCATTGGATGGAGCAATCTGAGTGTTCTTGGATTCTGCCTCACTGCATTCCTGTAGTGTTTTTACCAACCAACTGCTGGTTCTGCTTTTTTCCTAGCACCCATCATAATTTATCATTCGCAAGGACGAAGCAGCCTTGCTGCTGATGTAGAGATCTCAGAAGGCAGAGTTTTCTTAAAGTACTTCAGTGCCTTCTGTTTTAAGGTCAAATAGTTTGTAGTAGCCAGCCCTGTGTCTTAATATTTCCTGGGTTGAACTTGACCTCAGTGTGGAACTTTTGGTTATTTTCCCCTGGGTTTCTGTGTAGCCCTTGCTGTCCTGAAACTTGCTCTTTAGACCAGGCTGGCCTCAAACTCATAGAGATCTGTTTGCCTCTGCCTCCCAAATGCTGGGATTAAAGGTGTATACCATGGCCACCTGGCTGACCCATTTCTTATTTCATTTAATGCTTTGGAAAATACTCTCTTGGGTTTAAAAACTCTTAAGCTTGCTACATAGTTGCTGAGTGTTCTTCAGGACTGTGTAATGGTCAGTTCCAAACCTGTGTGTCTTGTTGTTTTCAGGAAGGCCTGTTTTAGTCTCTGTCAGTTCAAGTACCTTTACCAGGTTCATGTTACTTCTGCAAAGCTTCATTTTAATCTGATTATATGTTGTGCTGTTTGGTCTAACCTTCATCTCAGACACACTGCCTCTCATAGTGCTTATACTTACAGGACTTTTCTACGTTTTAAATGATGGTAATAACTGTTGAGGTTGAGCTTGGAAGTGGGTAAGACCAAGACTGACAGTGATTCAGCCAAGAACACAGTATGACACTCATTGCTTAATGGGTAATTACAGAGTAAAGTATGTAAATATAAACTTGACAGAAGTGTCAGAGGTTTAAGTGGCTGTGGCTCTTGGGTTTAAAACTAGAGAACTGGGTCACATAAATTTTCACTAGATGACCACAGGGAAATTTTGACTTCATGCTTACATTACTTCTTAATATTAGCAAATACAATTAACAGTTAAATTTTCTTTCATGAAACAGACTAACTACAGCTGTTGATCTACCTCCTGAATTTATTCACCTTTACATATCAAATTGCATCTCTACTTGTGAACAAATTAAGGATAAATATATGCAGGTGAGTAGTAGAAATGCTGTAATATTATCATTTGCCAGGAAAACAGCTTTCTAAAACTTATCCCTTTTTCTTTTCCAGAATCGTCTGGTGCGTCTTGTTTGTGTGTTTCTCCAATCGTTGATCCGTAACAAAATTATTAACGTGCAGGACTTGTTTATAGAGGTACAGGCCTTCTGTATTGAATTTAGTAGGATACGGGAAGCTGCAGGCCTATTCCGGTTGCTGAAGACACTGGATACTGGGGAAACCCCTTCAGAGACCAAAATATCAAAATAATACCTCACCAGAACTTCCCCTTCTGTTGCTCAACTGTATTTGGTTTTTAAAACTGTTGAAACTCTTGAGTGGATTGCTTGCTTTATCTAAGAAATATAAATGACACTATTTACTTAAGCAAAATTTCCTTTTTCTTAGAGTTTCCCATGGATGAATTTTGGTAAGAACTTGGGGAAATGTATTTTTTAACTCTCTTGCTGATGACAATCCATAGGAGAAGTAATTATTCTAAAAAATTATTGTAGAAAATGAAGTGCAGGTGTTTGTTTTAAACTAAAAAAAAAAAAGTACCCACTTTTTAAAAGCCACGAATATTTCTCTTTGTAGCTTCTAGTACAAAACATGTTCACTGAGAATTCATGGTCCAGTCTGCTGAGAGCAGCTGAGTGTATTAAGCAGGGTCTGAACCAAGGACTTAACAATTTTTTTTTTCCAAGACAAGATTTCTCTGTGTAGCTTTGGCTGTCTTGGAATTCAAATTCAAGACAGACACCTGCCTCTGCAGTGCTGGGAGTAAAGGTACAGCACCACTGCCTGGCTGGCATACACTTCTTAGCAATAGTGTTTCTTGAGCCTCTAACAAACATGGGCACTCATGCAAGGACCTTTTGCTAGGCTGTAATAGCAGGAACTCTATCAACAGTAGCCTAACATGGACATGTGTTTTGTTTTATAGATACGAACTGATATACCAGAAGGGTGTACCCTAGATGCCTGTTTGGGGAGGTAGAGTAAGGTCAGTGCTTAAGACAATGGTGCCCTAGACAGGCTGGCCTAGAACTTAATCGAGATCCTCCTGCCTCTACCTTTGCATGCTGGGATTAAAGGTTTATGCTACCACATCCATCCATTACTATTTTTTAGTATCTGACTCTAACATACTTTTTTATTTAGAGAAATTATGAAATATTCCTGTTATGGAAGCATTTCTAGAACAGATTTATAAGGATAGGATCTGTTAACATTTGGCAAGAGTTTAAGGAAGCCAAGCTTGGTGGTTTTGTTTTATTGTACAAATTAGTGTTCTGACAGTGGGGAAGGAACAGAACTCCAGATGTTTGACACCTTCTTCTTATTCTTAGGATTAGAGGAATGAGCCTTGAGCCCCTGTAGGAGTGACCTACCTCTGAACTAAACAGGTGACTTCTCTCAATGCCCCAAAGTGGCCACCACCATTTTGAAGATGGCACTGGGCAAAGAACAGCACACAACCAAACACTGTTTTAAAATGACAAGTTTTGAAGACTCACTGTGGGAAACAGCTTTATAGCTGATATACATGTCTAATCTCTAGCTAGCCCAGGGTAGCTCTAGCTGCAGCCCAATGCAAAATTGAAAACTTAAAATAGCATTTCAGGGAAGGTGTGTGTGTAGTTTTAAAGCTTGATTGTGTGGTTCTTGAATGTGAACAAGTGTCCTGTCAACACATAAAAGGATGGTTGCATGAGTTTAGGAAAATAACCTTTAACCTGTAGCCAACAAGGACAGAACTGGGACCCATGAATATGCGCCTGAAACTTATTTAACATATAAAAGCTGTCACAGTCTTGTTAAGCTGACACCAGAAAAAGATAATTCACCATGTGCGTTTTAATGTAACTTCCAAGACAAATCCTGCTAAGGTGCGAGTCTGGAAGGGACCCTTGCAGTGAGAGCTGCAGCAAAAGACACAAGCAACTCAAAAATTTCTGCACATCAGAAGACAACCTGTGTTGTGGCACACAGAGGAGAAATCAAGTGTCCATATTGAGATTGGAATCCCAAATGAAATTACTCTAGGTTTAGCATGTTTGCACTAGGTGCACACCCTGGTTCAGCCCTGTCGTCCAGCTATCTGGGACTACTGACAGGATTGTGTAAGCATGGAAAATTAAGGCCAGCCTGAGCAACAAGTTACCTATCACCTCCAAAAAAGGAAGTAGAGTTACAAACTTAAGTGAGACTGAATAACCACAATCGACTTTTAAGTGTAATGAGTTTAATTTAACATAGGTTAAACTTCATGACATTTTTTTAGTTCAACTTAAATCTTCAAATCACCTGTCCAAAAAGAAGAACACTAATCAGTAACATTTTAATAGAAGCTTTTAAAAAACACATTTTGGAATCCCAAAATACAACCACTTAAATAATAGCATTTATTACCAATTTTATCAATTTTACAGAAACGACAGCACACAAGACACATTCTCATTTATACCTAATTTTAAGTAGCACACTTCATATATTTTAGGTAACATTTCCATAGTAATTGTGGATCTCAGAATCTATGATCTATGGTGCAGTCTATACAATATTTTGAATAGGTCTTGTTAACATGGTATTTTATCTGAGAAATTAGCAATTAAGAAAACTCTACATTAGGAACATCCAAGACTTACAAAAGAACTGACACACAAACCTGAGATTCGGTTACTATAATGGGCCCACAGAAAATACTGTTTTTCTCAGACTTCTCATCAGCCCAGCACGTAACCTGCCATTTGTCATAGAGACTGACCTCTTATTTTCAGTGAATGGGCACAGATACTTCAACTCATGAAAGAAGTCTCAGCAAAGTGTGTGGCAGATACCACTATAAGAGTGATTCAGATACTATTTCTGAAAATGAAATGCTGATGCTTCTAAGGCTTTTTTAAAAGCAAGATTGAGCTGGAAAAAAAAAAAGACATAAGATAGCTTTTCTAATGTAGTATTGTGCCAGAGAAACATATCACATTATACCACAAAGCTATCTCTGCTTCAGGCCAACACCTAGTGCTTAGGAAATGGCAAAGCAATGCTTTCCTGACCTTAAGAACTGCTTTTGTCTAAAACAATGTCCTCAAGTTCCAGCTAATAATAGATACATTAAACCTCATCCTTCCTTGAGCAAATACCAACTTGCCTCAAGGAAACTGCTGCCCAAGTTAGCTATCTTACTCTGGAAGGGCTACTATTACTTTTAAAATTCCAGCAGTCCTTGATTTGGTAAGTGTATCTAAAGAAACACTGATTCTGCTTGACCAGGGTAGTTAGTCTGAGACACTGATTATTTTTCTTAGCCCCTCTTGGAAAGTTGACCACAGACAAGAAGCTTCCACCCTGGCATTACTGAGGTCAGACAGTGATTCGCTTCGGGAGGTTTTGTCATCGTGTGCCCACATAGAGAGCAAACTGTTGATGGAGACACTGCAATTCGGCCTTTTATTGTCATCATTCCTCAGCAGCCATAGGAAGAATCATCTGGGAAGAAAGGTTCAAGACCCCAATCAATTCAGCATGTAAGAAACAATTACCTGCCAAGTGAGACCATGTGGTCACAAATCTGGTTTTCTGCTGAGAGAGCCAAAATATCAATCAATACTGCAGAGTGAAAAACCAGGAGAGCAGGAACCACAGCAAACCACCGTCTGTGTCATGGACACTGCCTCTTTCAACCACTGCCTCCAATCTTCAAAACACTATTCAGAGTCAGAAGTGGTCCACATGCTTGTAATCTCACCACTGGGAAGGCTGAGGCAGAAGGATGGTGAATTCAAATTCAAATTGCATTAAACAGTGAGACCCTGCCTTAAAAATTCTTCAGTAATGGTAAATAATTTAAAACAATTTACCTCGCTCTATCACAATATCCTTTGTAAATAAAAACCAGCTTCCTTTACTGTTGGAATGATGACATTTTCCCTGGTATGTCTTAAAAGACAGCACTAATCTACTTGGTAAGGAATTCCTATTTGCACTGACCACAGTGGTTCAGTAAGAACTTGTAAACCGAACTCCGAGACTCTTCACATAAGACAGATTTTTCTACTCCAACAGCTCATGTTCATCTGGTTGTACATTCTTTCAGTAAAATCCACATTTTACTATGAGTAGCTAGAATCCAACTGTAGAAAAAGAGCTTAGTAAGACACTTTCATGTCTTAGATATTCTAAGGATAAATTTAGCCTTTAAAATTGTATTTACTTGGTGCTGCCTTGGCATAGCCTCTGCAATTCTCTGGAGACCTGGGTGCCTGTGAAGATGGAGGTGTATGGTGCCATGGTGCGGTCCTAGGGCCAGCTGTAGGAAATGGTATCCATGTATAAACAGACATTTGTATGTGAATCTGTCAGTTATTACTATATACAAAAATCTCAAAACTGTACTAGACTCATTTTTAAAATGATGGCAGTTCCAGGAAACTAATGAACCTTTCTGGAACAATTCCTATGTATTATGGAAGCAGTATGTATAATATTCCAATATACCTGTGGCTGCTGGACACATACACCATCCCATTTTAAGCCCACTAGTCAGTGACTACTGAAAGCATGTGGTTCAAAATGGGAAGATCTACCTTCCATAGTTACAATGACTAGAAACAGCTGCAGTCAGCCTTCTAGAGCTTATTCAGGTTATGACTGTAGTGTTTAGAGAAGGACCTTTTCAGTGTTCTCCATCCTACCATTTCTACATATTTTTCACTGTACCTAAAAACAGGACCATCAATGACCTATGTGCCAGGCGTGCCAAGGGAATTTCTATACTCATTTGGATACTTCTCTCCCTAACCCAATGTTCCGCTAGCTGTCCTTACCCACCAGGTGGTCCATACTCTGCCACAAGTTCCCACTTTTCAGGCTCCTGTGGTCAGAGATGACACAATCAGTAAGGACACTATCGGAGCATCTCTCAGCAGTCAGTGACAAACAGATGGCAGATGGAGGAAATGGATCACACCTAGGTAGGGTTCAATGCCTTGAAACAAAGAAAAACCAAAACAAATCACTGGAAACTAGAAGAAATGATCACCCATTTAGATAAGAAGTAGCTGAAGTTGATCAAAGCAGAACTTGTGAAAGATAAAGAATTAAGTTTTGCGCTGGAGAAAATAGATCTGAAAATGATACTGATGAAGTTATTCCTAAATCTGCATGCAGAAGAGATGTTGTGAGGATACTTATCTTTTCCCTAGCAGAAGCCTGAAGTGGACAGTAACAGGTCTGGAAGTGTTCCTGACTCCTATTTGTCTCCTGTCCTGTAAGTAGTTCCAGCTGAGGGCATTAATGCAAAAATCAAGAAAGACTTTGGAACACTGACCTCCAGTGACTTGTGGTGCCAGCCAGAAACACTTCTTAAAGCATTCTTTCCTTGGACTGGAGAGATGGTTCAGTGGTTGGAGAACCCAGGTTCAATACCCAGTACCTACAAGGTGGCTCACAACCTTCTGTAACTCCAGTTCATCAGATCTGATGCCCTCTTCTGGCCTCTTTTGGCAGTAGGCATGCAGATGGTGCACAGACATACATACAGGGAAAGTACCCAAACACACAAATGAATTTAAAAAAAAAAAAAAAGCACTCTCAGTTTATCACTGAAGTATAAAATATTTTGAATCAAGAATATATTTTTCTCTGTCCTTTGAGCAAAGACTGGCTTTTATTAATAGACTTTTTATCCTCTGTAAGCTTTTTGTGTTGAATGTTGGGACTGACTATGCTAAATAAAATCTGTAACAAAATATTTTTGTCAATAAGCATTTATTTTTGTCTACAACGTAGACATGCAACACAAGTTTAGGATCAACACAGGACTCCTCACTCTTAAAAGGTGTATCTGACCACTCTAGAACTCAGGCAATGACCTTAATAGGCTTTACCTATAGGAACACCAAGCAGAGAAAAGACAGATAAAAGGTCACAGTGAAACTGAACTATATTAAAATATCATTAGAAAAATGTTAGTCTAACAACAAAAATCAAAATTTTAATTTAAATCTTTTTAATTGTAAAGATTAGATCCACTGAAATATACTTATCATTTAAAAACATCACAGTATGCCTACTTGATTTTCTTAATGAATCAATATTTTAATACTTTTAATGTGCAATATGGCATTCCTGCCAAATTTTTTTGGTAGAAAAACATGGATAAATGTCTTCCTTCCAAGTGTCAAAAAAAATTAGGCAATAAAGGTAAAATCATAAAATCAACTAGTGTTTCAAAATTCCAAACAATAAAAAGGTATGCTTGGTTTTGAAGTCTCTATGGACAATATAGTGCAAGACAATTGATTTCTCTCTTTCCTCAGTTCCTTCTTTTTGGCTTGAACTCAAAATCCTCTTGCCTCAGCCTGCTGAGTGCTGGCTTTACAGCTGCACACTGCCCACGGCAAGATTTATCATTTTACAAGTTCTAAAGAGTCTCTGCTTTGGAGAAAAGTCCATTTGATCAAATTATATTACACAATTCTACTTTAACTTAGTGAGCTTTGTCTAAAAGCCTGAGAAACAGAATCTTGGTTTACAGTACCACAGAAGCTAGTCTAGTACTCAGAAACACCCCCCCCATCTGTGACAGTCTGACAACAAAATTTATGATATACATCATACTTTAGTAGATAAATAGATCAAGGCTAATTAAAAGTCCTTTTAGGAATAAAATATCTCAGCCCTTTGTATATCAAATCTGAATCTGAACGGTAAAGTAAAATAGTATCCACTGTTTTCAAGTATACAAACTATGCCCTAGAGTAAAAAATTAAATGTCCTGTAGTTGAAGCCAAGGCTCTGTCGGTGAGGATGTGTGTTAGCAGAGGGATCCTCCATGTTGAGGGTCATTCCTGCCGGCTCCTACAACAAAGCATCAGAAGCCACCCTAGGTCAGTAGGTCTGTCCAACCTCAGTTACACATTGGAGAAACAAATTATAGAAACATTTAAATAAAACTTACATGTAAAAATGACAACCCATGTCAAAGAATGCCAGTAAGAGAAATACAGAAATACCCCTTCCTTCAGTGTGACAGACAGGCTTTCCAGTGTTACCCAAGCCACATTCACCCAGTGACTGCCTTTGAAGGACCTCTGTGTTTACACATCTCACAAGTGGGGACATGTTCTTGAGGAAAAAAAAATTATTTCTCTTTCTGGACTCTGAACTCAGTGGCCCAAATCATAGTAGTATGAACTTTGTCTCAACAGGATTCCTAGAAGCAAAATATACTGCCCTGTAATGTCAGTTCAGTGTTAGCCAGAGATATGGTGAGATCAAGGCCCAGCTTTACGATCCTGTGAAATCCATTCCCTAGTGCTCCCCACTCTAATGTATTGTATTCCTTTTCCTCTTTCCTCTAGTATTGGTTTAAAATTTAAAATTTACAAGGGCTTGGAAGATGGTTCAGCTCATAAGTGCTTACTACCTCAGCCCAACCTCCAGAACACTCATAAAAAAGATGGGCATGGTAATGTGTGCTTGTAATCCCAGGGCTGGAAAAAGTGGACAGGGATGATGGATCCTTGTGGCTCCCAAGTCAGTGTAGCTTATAAGGAAAGTCCCAGGTCAGTGGGAGACTTCGCTTCAAAAAATAAGGTAGATGATGCCCTGAATAATGATACTTGAGGGTGACCTCTGGCCTGCACACATGTGCACAACTGCACTTATCCCGCATACACATGCGCAGTCCACCTCCCAATACACACATATATGTACACAATACACATTGAAATTCTAACATTTCTGTAAGTTTTCCTAAACACACTAAAAGACACACTAATTCAATTTGAATCTTACTGTTTTGGAAATCTTTTAGGATGGCCAAATTCAAAAATAGAAGCATCAATTATTCTCAATGAAAATAATCTATAGATTAATTTTACTAAAATATTGGTGGGATTTTCTTTTAACAGACAATATAAAATTTTATTTTATATGTATGGTATTTTGCCTGTATGTATGTATGCATGTATGTACAACACTCATGTCTGGTGCCTATAGAGGCCAAAGAGGGTACAGAATTTCCAGGAACTGGAGTTACAGATGGTCTTGAGTGATCATGTGCATCCTGATAATGGATCACAGGGCCTGAAGAGCAGCCAGTGCTCTTAACCATGGAGCCATTTCTACAAGGGGGGGTGGTCTCACAATGCATTCCTAGCTGGCCTGAAACTCCCTATATAGACCAGGCTGGCCTCACACTCACAAAGATCCACATGCCTCTGTCCCACAAGTGCTGGGATTAAAGGTATCACACCAGGCTCAAAATAATTTCATAATTGGTCTTTAAAGAATGCAGGAGAGGGTCAGTAAGATGGTTCAGAGGGTAAAGGTACTTGCTGCCAAGCCTGACAATCAGAGTTTGATACCTGGGACCCATGGCAGAAGGATAGAACCGACTACCACTTGCATGATGGTACCCCAACAAATAAATGAATAAATTAATTAAAAGTGGGTACAAATGGGGACAGAGCTCAGTTGGTAGAGTGCTGGATTAGCATGCATACAACCCGGGTTTGATCCCAAGCACTGCACAAAACCATGGTGGTAATGCATGTCTATAATCTCAGCACTTGGGAGGTGTGGTCAGATAAACAAGTTCAAAGTCACCCTCAGCTACCTATGGAGTTTGAGGATAGTGTGGTTTACATAAGACCAGGCTGTTTGAGAAAACAATTTGAAAAAAAGGAAAAAAAAAACCCACAAATATTAGCAAAACACAGGTCAATAATTTTATAACACCAAGAAAAAAAAAGAGTTTCCTTTTTAGCATGCCCTAAAAGGTCTAAGGAGACCCAAGAAGATAGAAAAATTATAAAGAAACTGAAGGATACAGAAATTAGGCACTGGAAGATGGCTGAATGCCAGAGTCTTCTGTCCTTAGCGCTTAGAAGAAATAAAGAAACTGAGGGAGAGGATACAAAATACATGACAAAGGTCTTATACTTTCAATATTAAATTTTAAAGTTCTAAGAAGGAGCTAAGAACATAGCTCATATAGCCCTTGTTAGGCAAGCCCAAAGTCACAGGTTTGATTGATATCACTGCAATACGAAAAAGCTTATTTTCTGGTGGTTTGAACGAGAATGTGCATAGGCTCATATATTTAAACACCTGGTACCCAGCTGGTGGAGCTGTCTGCCTGGGAAGCATCAGTGGTACAGTCTTATTAGGTGTGTCTCTGGGGGTGGGGCTTTGAGGTTTCACAATCCCATTCTTTTTCTCTCTCTGCCTTGAACTGTGGATGAGATGTGAGCTCTCAGCTCCTGCTCCAGTGCAAACCTGCCTGCTGTCATGTTCCCCACTGTGATGGTCATGGATTCTAACCTTCAGGAAGAGTGAGCCCCAGTCAGGGTTTTCTTTCAAGTTGCCTTGGTCATGATGTTCTGTCACGGCATTAAAAAGTAACTAAGACAAAGCTTGAACTAAGAATTAGTATGAAAAAATTAATTGGGTTGAGAAGCAGAGGCAAGACTGTGAGCTATGCTATACTACACAATACAATGAATGAGACTACAGAAAACCAAAGAAATCACAAAAAAAGTAGAGATGAATCGAGCAACTCAGAAGAAAATTTAAAAACTTAATACAACATGGTCATAACAACAGTTTTCTGAACATTTACATGATGGCATTTACATGCTATTCCCATTTTTGAGAAATACATGTTCTTGAGAAAGTATTTATCAAAAGGTTAAAGTGGTATCTCTAAGTGTGGGACTGTAGCCTTTATACTTTTTCTTCCCATTTCACTCCATCACCTTATAACACCATGGTTTCACAGCTGCAGCCACATACCTAGTAACGCTGTGTCTTCCCCTGCATCTTCTTTAAAACAGGGGCGGTGTGGCCCAGAGTCACTCGAGGAAGATGACGGAAGGTTGCTTTCTCCACTCCTGTCCTCATCTTGGGATGTTACACTGAGATTCCCAACAGAAACACTTCCTGGGGCAGCTTCTGGAATGGGCTCCTGTGTATCCTCAGGATCCCCCTTGAAAGGCAGACAAAGGGCAACAGTTTTCTCAGTGACATGAGCACAGTGTGGGGTCAGTTCCTAGTTAAGTTAACACATCTGACTTTCTATGGGTAATCTGGTGGGAAGCACACCACCTCTTCTATTCAATGTCATGAAAAAAGGAGTTAATTCTCAAGACCTAAAAGGTTTGGTTTTGTTTGGTTTAGTTTAGTCTAAACACAGTTTCCCAGTCTCATGAAAGTTGTATCTGACCTTTTAAACTAGTCACAAAGTGGCTCTTTCCAACTGTTCCTGTAAAGTCTATGAATTTGTGCAGCCTCACTGATGCTCCCTTAAGAGGCAGCCAGGTGCCCTAACGACAGCCCCAGACAATTTTAAAGCACAGCACTGGGGTATCAGAGATAAACAGGCTCTAAACAGCTAAAGGCTTTAGCTTTTTGTTTGTCTTCTTCCTCACATATAGTGCCCTCCCTCTTCTATTTGATACTCTGAAGGAAGATAATGAAAGGAAGGTCAGAGACACCTTTAGCACCACTACATAAAGCCTCAACATCAGTGGATGGGTGTTCCAGACATTCTTTTTGGTTAATCAAAGAACTAAAGTTGCACGTAGGTAGATGAAACTGCTGGAAAATGACTAATGGCTGGTAGCTGTAAGCATGGGAATCACAGGCACAGGCACTCGACTTCCTTGGGTTCTCAAGACACCCTTGGTCTGCTCTATGAGCATTTTAAAATCACCTCTTCCTCACTGGTAACTAGACATCCTAGACACTCAAAACCGTTTTTCCCTGACAACAACTCCTAATACATCAAGCAAACATTTCTGTTGTAATGTCACAATGCCAACTCCTGTTTAGCCCCATTCCAACCTGTTTCTCTAAATACCTGCCAAACCCAACTACCTGCTAACCTTTAACCTGACAGTTCATATCCCTGTGCACACACCATCTACCTATTACACATTGAGTCAAAGCCCTCATCAGTCCCACTAAAATATACTCTCTCCATCTTTCTATGTCTAACAGGCAGTACAAGATCTTTCTTTTCTGATCCAGATGGCATTTACTATGTTCCCTTGTTATGCTGTATCTCTGGATATGTACTGGTTCCATTTGGCCTAAAAGAGAAATCCCCAAGAGTCCTTATCTAGCAAAGGAGCTATACCTCGCTTATCTCTGAGCCAAACTCAGTTTAACATCTTAGATAGTATCCCTCTGATCAGTGTCTTCACAATGAATGAAGTGGACACAGCTACAAACCAAAGGATTGCCTTTAAAGTCTGTGTAAAGGGTCACTGGTAACTCTTGAGTGCTTATAAGGGAATAGGGACCTCTTAAAATTGAAACATTAAAAGACACATAAATTCTTAGCTTTGAAGTTACAATAACTTTCTGTCCTTTACAAAGTAAGTCATATACTCTGGTTCTCTATATTCTAGCTTAGCACAAGCTTAAAGAGTGGACCTAAGAAAGGAAGTTTAAGACTTTTTCAAGAAAACATTTCATCAAATCCTATGTTTTTTCACTTAATATTCTGAACCATTCAGGCTCAGCTTCTTGCTGAACTGTGGTTTCTACAGTAGAGGGCACGAACCAAGCGCATTAGGGAGGTATGCTATCCCAGGCTAAAGGGACTGAAGGAAGTTTAGGTACTCTGTAAGAAAGACATTTCAGGACAAAGCAGGATGGGGTTGTGGTACTGGGTGCCAACCTTTCCTCCCTGAAGGGCTATTGCAAGGGAATTATGAACCACCATGTAAAATATTCTACAGGGCATGTCAGCAGCAAGAGGACACACCAAGCTAGAGGATGATGTCACACCTGTAGCCTATGAAGACAGTCTTGTTCCATGGGCAGCTCATTAGTGACACCATTATAGAAGCTTACATAGCTATTATGGCTTAAAGTTGCATAAAATGTTCATCCAGTTTATGTGCTGTGGGAAACTGAATCTGAGGCTTCGATGCAAGATATGCAAGCTACATTCACAGTCACTTCAAATATTTTTATCTAAAATACTTTATTATTTAATCAATAGTATTTTGAGTAATAATAGATCATATGGGTATCTAAAAAACAAACAAAAACAACAAAACAAAAAAACTTAAAGACCTCTCCCTGTATCTTCTCTACGTAGGGAAAAATAACTTATGTTTAAAGCCAATTCCTTAACAATTAGCTATAAGGTCTTATATGAAAAGCCAGTGGCTCTAAGCTTATGTTTTAAATTAATAGAGTAGGAACAATAAGAGTGCTTCATATAGAGGCTGTGAAGATGAAATGTGGCTAGCTATTGTTACAGTCTCTTTCATTTTACTCTTACATCCCCTAAGAAAGGTCCTTGACCATCAAACTATCACAAAATAACGGGCAAAATACAGGACAAATTTAGCCTGTATTAATGAACTGTGAAACCCAGCAACAGTGAACACAGATGTCAAAAACTATAGAGTGTAGTATGTGTAAAATGTGTCTCTGAAGCCAGAATATGTACAATGCCCTTCTGATTCATATATCCTATGATTCAGGGTTACATAAACCAAACACACACACACACAGAGGATACTATAGTATACAGAACTATACTGCTCTAAGTAGTTAAAAACTGGGCAATATGCTATCATAATTTTTCTGTCATAAATCAGTTCACTGATTTTCGTGGACTACTCTACAAATTCATTTTTTAATACAGAAAACTTTAAATAACAGCAAGGATACTAGAAGGAGCATTGTGTCTGTTCCTCTTGCCTCTAGTCAGTAATAAAAGTGAGATATTCAGAAAGAACTGGGGCAGAGATTAAATATAAACAAAAACGTAACAAACCCAGTATCCCAGGGCTTTGATGACATCAAGTTTACACATTGGACACGTTCGGTGATCCAAAAGCCATGGGTCAATGCATATTCTATGAAAAATATGCCTAAAAAATTAAGTATGTATTAATGTCTTAAAATAAATGTTTCCATCTCTTATAAAGGAAATAATGCATTTTACCAACACAACCCTCCATTAAAAGTTAGCCAACAGTACATCAACATTGTAGACTTGTCACGGATCTATTTTCTTTTCTACTTCCCACTTAAACAGATTTTGGATTTAATAGTGAAATGTTTTTTTAAAAAGTGAAAGCTTCTCTTCATTCCACAAAAAAAAAAAAAGGATGGATCAACTTCTACCACATACTAGACTATACATCTTTTGTGCGCATTATTATATTGTTTTTGAGATATGGTCTTGCTATACACTCAAGTTAGCCTAGAATGTGCTATGTAGTCCAAGATTGCCTTTAATTTAGAATCCTCATACTTCTGCCTCCCAAATACTAGGATTACAGTTATGTGCTACAATGCCCAACCATTTTTAATGTCCCTTAGTACATTATATAAGAATACTTATAATCCACTTAGGCTAGTAAAGCCCATAAATAAGCTGTCACTAATAAACTAATCCTAAACTGGTCATGTCTTCTTTAAGTCTATAAATGACTCAAGTGAAAACACATGACAATACCTGTGAGTGGCAGGAAGAAGCTATTTCCTCTTGCGTACTTTTATGAACCCTTCTTTAATAAACATCTGTTGCTACCAGAAGGACACATACATGTTCCCTTCTTGTTGGTTTATCTTGGTTTCCTGCCCCTCCCATGTTATGTATGAAGTTAAGTAGAAGCTTTGAAACAGGACAGATTAGGCTCAAGCACCAGTTGTGACTAGACCACAGAACCACAAGAATCTATGTATCGCCTAATTTCTACACCTACACCATAAGCTTTTCACAGTGTCTACAAGTATACACCCAGTAACTGTTCATTTTTATTACTTTTTATTTTGGCGACAGGGTTTCTCTGTGCAGTCCTGGGTGTCCTTGCTTTGTAGACCAGGCTGACCTCAAACTTACTGAGACCCACTTGCCTCTGCCTCCTGAACACTGGGATAAAAGGTGTGTACCGCCACTGCCCTATTTGAAGACTTTCTTTAAACAGAAAGCTGCAGAGCCATTAATAGCAATTCTTAATTATGAAGCAGTCTAATCCAGTTTATCGTTTAACCTCAAATCAATACTGACTGACCCAGAAGAGGTTTCCAAAAAACAAGAAACTTCCAGCTTTGCTGAGTGATGTTTAACTCTACTTTCAGTGCTTTTCTGCATACCACGATCAACACAGACTGGCCTCAATTCAATGAGTGGCTACTGTGCTGACCTTATGTAAATGCTGACAAATTTTAGACACGTTTCTTAGGGAACCCTTATTATTTTGATACTCAATTTTCTTTATTTCCTCAACAGAGGTTATCAAGAAGTTAATCTTCTAAAACATACCATATTAAGAATAAAATATTTTGTAAAAAAAAAAGCAAATACACTAACTTGTAACTTGATTCTAAAATATGTAAAGTATAACTGAAATTTATCAGACTTTAAAAAAAATCTAATTTTTATATATACAACAAACAATCAGCAGTTGTTTAAAAAAAGTAGCAGATTATTAAAAATGAAATGGCTACTTCCCAGTGTTAAAACTCCACCTGTGCTACTGAAACCTGAGAAAAGGAAGGAATGTTTTTTACACAGCTTCAAAAGAAACCCATACCCAGGGCACAAATAATAGCAAACTACTACCTGCTTTTGGGTCATTGCAGGCCCTGGGTCCTTCATCTTTCTTGATTCCTTTCAGTAGAACATGTGTTCTGCTTCACTAGGTTTATAATAGAGTCTAAACAAGTCCCGGTAAAACTAAAAGCCAGTCTAAAACAAAGATATAATGGATCTTAGTAGTCACCTAGAAGTCTCTCAAGTAGAGATACTTTAAGGAGTCTTGAAGACAATATGAAAGATAAGATAAATACGACCACAAGATCATCCTATCAGAAAAAGCTTGGAACTCTTTTGTCAGAAAACTGAAACTTGTTACGTCATTTTTAGATTTTAGTAGGAGAAACTTATTCATACTTGCATGGCAGGATTCTGATAACATCCTTTACTTTAAAGTTTTCAATACACACTGCACAATTCTCGGCATCAACATCAATTCCCTGCAAAGAGAGTCAAGAGTTATACACACACATTACACATATAATAAGTTAGAAAAAAAAAAAAAGAAAGCCGACTAAAACAATGGACTCTACTCTATGCTGGAACAATCTGATCCAAAAATACAGATAATCATACTTGGCATTTACTTCTTACCATTATTAAGCAGTTATTTAAAGAATCTGAATTAAAAAGGGAAAAAAATTCATTGCCTAATTAGCAGTGTTTTAAATAGTATGTTGTGTTTGAAAAAATATAGACTATTAAGGACTGTAGAAATACAAACCATATACTTTTTTTCTTTTTTTGAGACAAGGTCTCTTGTTTTCAGGCTGGCCTCAGGTTCACTGTATAGCCAACTGTGACCTTGACTTTCTGATAGTCCTGCCTTCATCTTCCAAAAGTTTAGATTATAGCAGTGAACCACAAAGCAAAGTTTATATGGGGCGGGAGATCAAACAGGACTTCATCAACGCCAGAAAACACTCTACAAAGTTAACTACATTCCAATCTTGCTGGCTATTATGGTTAAACAAAATATTTTCAAGTATAAAACTTGAATATTCAAAGAAAGAAGCTATTTGTCTTCTGGAATTATTTAAAAGAAATCTGTATCTTTCTTAAAGAACAGTTACAACTTGGGGAAAGTACAAATGGCTACCTATCTAAAACTTTACTTCATTGGTGTTAACCTCCACCCCTCCTGATTAGAGTAAGTCACCACTTTTGCCTAACAAATGAACAAAGGCATAAAAAAAAAAAAACCAAAAAACAAAAATTGCTGGCTATAGGGTAGCAGAGTTGGCAACATTCCTACAACTAAGAATCTATAGGCCATAGACTTTCTGTGAGTTAGCAGGGGTCATTGTAGCCAGGACAAGCTGAGATTCTGACACAGGGATTCAGGAACACAAGCAGTGTGTACTTCTGAGGCCACAATGTTGGCAGCTTCACGGTGCAGAACACAGCCACACTGTTATTTAACCATACCCTCAGCCAGGTGTAGCAATTAACCAAGAAGCAGTAAAAACCTTATTTAGTATGTACAGACCATTATCAAAGACTTAAAATTAACTGGATTCCCTGAACTGCAGTTGTAGGTAGTTATGAGCTGACATGGGTGCTGGAAACCAAAGCCAGGTCCTCTGCAAAGCAGTTAGCACTCTTGACCACTGAGCTACCTCTCCAGACCCTTAAACTCTGTTAGTAAAACTCTATGAAAGTAACAAAATACTTTCACTTCTATTTCATGCTATGCAAGAAACTATTGTTAATTCCTTAATAATTTACAAGCTTCCACATTATCACAAGAAAAGAGAAAAACTAAAAACACTTGTCTACAAAACTGGATAAGATGTAGACTGCAAAAATTCATTTTCCTGTGTAAGTTTAGATAGAATGTAGAAATGCTTCCAAATCCAGGCACACACTTCGCAGATCATTTAGAGATCTTTTAAAAAAATATTTTGACAATTTTAAAACAAGTTCCTGGTATCATACTTTAACAAATGTTGGATATAGGAAGAGAATGGTATCAATTTACTTATATTCTCAAGGGTTTGGCTCAGTAAGTTACACATATGAACCTGTCTTCTCACATGTAAGCAGTGAGATTTTTTGCTAAAGAGGGGGAAAAAATACTCATGCAGCAGGTCCAGTAGAATTTTAAGTTTGTATAAAGTATTGATTTCCTCCTTGAAAATGAAATGAAGAATAAAATTTTTGGTTTTTTTGAAACAGGGTTTCTTTCTGCACTAGCCCTAGCTGTCCTGGAACTAGCTCTTGTAGACCAGGCTGGTCTCAAACTCACAAAGATCCGCCTGCCTCTGCCTCCTGAGTACTGGGATTAAAGTCATGTGCCACCATCACCCGGGGAAGAATAAATTTTTAGAAATCAAATTTCACAGCCTAGATCAGCATCTAATTTATAAATCAGCAGAAGAATTTCCTATTTAATACCCATGAAAAACTCTACACATACTCTGCCTGGCTTGTTACTAACTGGAAACTCTCCTGGTGATTCACAGTGTAAGAAATCAGTACTTTGCACCAACTATTAAAACTCCACTATACTACAGTGTAAAAATTATTGGGGGAAAGAATGATCCATCCATACAATCCCGAGCATACCTTAATCCTAAATATTCCACAGAAGCCATTAATAACAGATTTCAATTTTAACACACAGGTTTATAATTTAATGTCTTTTAAGTAGGGCAGAGAAAGAGAAGTAAGTAGTTTCTTTTATATTCTTCCTTCCACGAAGGGAAGGGAGGACTGGAAGGTAAAACAGATTGAGTCTCAAAGCTTAATGAGATGTATGAACAGTATTGACTGATTCAGCTCACAGCTACAAGGTGACATGTTGCTGCAGAGGACGGTCCACTACAAGACCAAATATTACATTAACAAATTTTCCTTCTAAGAGCTGTATGCTTGAGGAGTCAGAGCATCTGGAACTTTACATCTCTGACTGAGCATGTCAAAACGGTTTCCCTTTAAAAGTACAGTTTTAAAAATACCTTTAATGTCCTCTACAAATGTTTAGTGTTTTCCTTGTAATTGAGGGACTTTAAGAGAATGTACAAACAGTCTCAGATCCAACAGATCATCTTTACAGTCATTTACTTTGGCCCACCATAACTTTCAATGACAGGAATATTGGCACATTGTTGTCACTGGGTACATACAATGTAGGAACTATCTTTTAAATTAAATTTAATTCATTTAACCCTTTTAGGGGGTGGGGTACTGGGGTCAATTCAGGACTTCATGTGTACTAAGTAAGGGCTCTACTACTGAGCCACAGACTGAAATTCATTACATTTTAACAGTCATGTGACTAATGACTGCTATAATGGGCTCTTCATTCATTATATTTCTGTCAGCTTTTCTTTAAAATATTGAAACACACATATGAAGGCTTAGCAAAGCGTCACATGCTTGCCACTGCTGAAGAGTAGACTGGAAAGAAAATATTTCTGAAATGCATAAACATCCTCCAGTCTGAACCCCAAACAACGCAGAATGAAAGTATTACCTTCTCTCCATGCTTTACAGTGTGCAGTGGAAGCTGGCCAATAACTTTCTTAGTTTCCTTTCTATGATTCTTGGGGAGGAAAACAGTATTGTTAAGTAGTCTTTTAAAATAACCCACATGATACAATGTAAACAAAACATAAGTTTTCACTAGTAAAAAAGTTAAATGATTACTATAAAATAAATTAGAAAAAACTTTTAATATATAAAAGAGCCATATAACGTATAAGCTACTTGGTAAGAATGACTAATTTTTTTTTTTATTTCTCCCTCCCTGCTTTTTGGAACTAATGCTTTTCTCTAAAGCCCTGCTTGGTCTTGAGCTTGAAACAACCTCCTGTCTCAGCTTTCCAAACACTAGGATTACATGAGCTACTATGACCAGCTAAGAATGTATTCATTTACTTTCTTTTGCAATTAAGTCTAGGGTCTTACACATACTGAACAAGTACCCAACCACAGAGCTATATCCCCAGTTCAGGAATAGCTCTTTTTTTTTTTTTTTTTTTGGTTTTTCGAGACAGGGTTTCTCTGTGGCTTTGGAGCCTGCGCTGGAACTAGCTCTTGTAGACCAAGCTAGTCTCGAACTCACAGAGATCCGCCTGCCTCTGCCTCCTGAGTGCTGGGATTAAAGGCATGCGCCACCACCGCCCAGCAGGAATAGCTCCTTTTAATTCCATATCTGGAAAAGAGCACTCCTTTTCTTTTTTTTGGGATGATGTTGGAGTAGAACTGGAAACTCCTAGCACTCTAAACATGTGTTGCCATTTAGCCATACTTTCACAACTCCCAGAAAAACAATTCCTACACTTAAACATTGGCATGAAAGTAACAATGCCCAGGAAGAAGGCACCACCCACTCTCCATCAACAGTCTCCAAGAGCCCTGCCTACTTATCAGGCCAGGAAGCCTATTGTGCATAGGACTGAGTGTGCCACTGGAAGCTCTGGCTCTTCTCTCTGTTCAAGAAAGGGTTTGCCTTCAGGTAAATGACTTATCAGCTACTCTAGTGCAGACAGAGCTCCCCTTTGCTCCTCAGCTTTATGTCAAGCTAGAAAACAGGGTTACATATGTTCTGTTACATGTCCTTCTGCTAGTCCTCTCTGTCTACAAAAAGAGAAAGAGGGTACGGGTACCTACAGGAACCAAATGTACAAAATGTGACTTAGAGTTAAAAATACAATCCAATTAAAAAATTTATTAAAGTTATATGAGTACTTAAATAAGTAAACTGAAAATAGTGTGCCTAAGTGTAACTTCAAGTAGTGGATAGAATATATTTATGAGCTATCATTTATAATGAACCAAACTGAATTAATTAAATTAAAATGAATAGTTATCCATAACTACCTGACTTCCAAACTGTGAGCCAGTATATAGGAAACGCTGTATATAATAGAATATTAGCCATGCTAATGAGATAATCATCATCGTGATGAAGGCAATGGCCACAAACACCACAGACTGACCACTGATGAATTCTTGCATATGACGGGTACCAATTCCTATGGTCATTTTTACTGGAATTCCTTTTTTCACCAGATCAAAAATTTCTCGTCCTTTTGGGTAGCTAATCATAATGACAACTGTATTTCCCGTTCCTGCACAGAACAAAGAGATGAACAAAGGCAAAAGTTAGATAAAATTAAGAGTATTTTCATTACTACATCAAATACATTTGAAAACTTCAAAAAGCTGGGCAGCAGTGGCACTCGCCTTTAATCCCAGTACTCAGGAGACAGTATAGTAATAGGTGCGAGCGGATTGTGTCCCCCCCCCCAGCTCCCAGCTAGCTTATGCCCGAAATAACCACATGAAAACTGTATTCATTTAAATACTGCCTGGCCCATTATCATTAGCCTCTTCTTGGCTAACCCTCACATCTTAAACTAACCCATTCCTAATAGTCTGTGTGTCACCATGAGGTGGTGACTTACCGGAAGATTCTAACCTGCATCCATCTCGGGTGGAGCATCATGGCATCTGCCAGTGCCTTCTCCCCAGCCTTCCATTCTGTCTACTCCGCCCACCTAAGGGCTGTCCTATCCTACAGGCTAGGCAGTCTCTCTTTATTTAACCAATGAAAGCACAGAAATACAGAAGAACCCTCCTACACCAGGCAGAGGCAAGCAGATCTCTGTGAGTTTGAGGCCAGCCTGGGTCTACAAAGCAAGTTCCAGGACAGCAAGGGCTGTTAACCCTATTTTGAAAAAACAAAGAAAACTTCAACAAAAATGAATAATTTTCAGAAAACATCAACTGCCAAAACTGGTTCCTAAAGAGAAAACAGGCCGACTGAAGCTAGGACACCATTTAGACTCACAGGTGCATCTATCATCAGACCTTTAAGAGGCACACTTACAATTTTCTCTAAGCCAGGCACGGTGGAGATAGCAGACTTCAGTTTAAAGATAAGCTTGGACTACACAGTAAGTAAAGGTCAGCCTGGCTGCATAGTGAGATCTTGTTATGCACCAACCCCACCTCCCGAGAGCTCGATGTAGCTCAATGGTAGAGTACTTGCATAGCACGTACAAGGTCCAAAACTATAAAAAGTCTATCTAGTATTATAAAACCCAAAATGGTATTAAAAGGCAAAAAGAATCATACAGATTAATTTCACTTATGAATATGAATGTAAACTGCTTCAAACATGACCATTAGAATTAGGGAATATGTCTACAGAGTGAGTTCCAGAAGTGCCAAGGGCTATAAAGAGAAAGCCTGTCTTAAAAAAAAAAAAGCAAGAAAGAAAAAGAGAAAAAATTAGGGAATATGAGAACTCTATTGTGATCACTACCATTTTGTTTTTCTTGCCCTGAGACAGCATCTTATCTCATGATGTAGCTCTGGATGTCATCGAACTCATTAGGTAGACCAGGCTGGCCTAGAACTCACAGAGATCCACCTGCCTCCCCAGTGCTAGGATTAAAGGCATGCGCCACCTTGCCAAGCTTGTATCACTACTATCAATCCTTTGAAGACAAGAGCAGCCCTGAGACAAAAGAGGGAGGGAGAAAGAGGTGGCGGTGCAAATAAAGCTTCAGTCTTATTATGACTAGGTATAGTAAATACTCCCTCTAAGTCACATAGGGAAACTTGTTAAGCAACGAAAGCTGGACTAGTCTTTACAGTTAAAGTATTAAAACAGTGTGGTAGTAGAAGATGAGACATCCACAGAAATAAACCCAGGATAGCAAATGATAACAGAAATCAATTTAAGAGAAATGGCTTACCTAAAAAAAAAAAAAAAAAAAAAAAAGCAGATAAAGGCAAATGGGTATGATATTGGGGGGAAATCTACATGTTTTTTTTCACAATGTACGCCAAAATAAATTACTAAATCCAAGATGTTAAATGTGTAAAGAAAAAGAAACACAAAATCCAGAAGAAAAAAGAGAATTAAAAATTCAATTAGAAAAATCCACCTAGAGGTTCTCAAAAAAAAAAAAAAAAAAAAAGCATGATGGTGGCATGGAAGAGGAGAGAGCAAGCTGACAATGAGAGAATAAAAAACTGTCTTCAAAGTCAAGGTTAAAGTAATAAATGGCCAATTAGGGAAAAACATAATAAAGACAACAAGCTAGTTTCTTATAAAAAAAAAAAAACAACAGAAAACAAAAAAAACCTAATTTTCAGAGAAGTTTAAGTTTTAAAAATGGTTGCTTTACTAAGATATATTTCAAGCATCACACACACACATCTGCTTTAGAGCATAATTTGGTGGCCTAAAGACTGGTAAGAAATGTGGTGGTGATAACGGACAACTTTCATCCCATTACTCAGAAGTCAAAGGCAGGCCAACCTGGTCTACAGATCGAGTTCCAAGATAGCCTGGACTATGCAGAGAAACCGTCTTTAAAAACAAAACAAAAGACTGATAAGCATCACCATCTAATTCTGTACCATCCTATCACCTTAAGAAGAAACCCTATGGCCAGGCGGTGGTGGTGCACGCCTTTAATCCCAGCTACTCGCGAGGCAGAGACAGGCGGATCTCTGTGAGTTCGAGGCCAGCCTGGTCTACAAGAGCTAGTTCCAGGACAGGCTCCAAAAGCTACAGAGAAACCCTGTCTCGAAAAAAGAAGAAGAAACCCTATGTCCATCCATTAGTAGTCATCTCCCAATAAATGAGTTTTAAATGTATGAAAACATGTTTTCAGCTATCTGTAAGATCAGCAAAATGTAAAAGTTCCATATATTCTACCGGCAATAATATGTGCAAGCCAGCATTTTGTATACTGTGTATGTGTGTACAGGGCAGGGGAGAGAGGACAGGGAAAGAGGGAGAAATAGGAGAGCTAGAATATGAATTACTCTTGCATGGGAGACCACTGTATCCAGAAACTTAGATGTATTCACATATAAACATGGCAGAATACTTGTAAAGATATTTTTATTCAGTGATTTAAAATTTAAAGATATTTTATGTATATTAGTGTTTTGTTTGCATGCATGTTTGTGAACTACGTATGTGCCTGGTGACTGTGGAGGCAAATACAGGGTGTCAGATGCCCTGCAGCTGGAGTTACAGACAGCTGTGAGCTGCCATGTGGGTGTTGAGAATTGAATCTGGGTCTCTGGAAGAGCACCCAATGCTCTGAACTACTAAGCCATCCCTACAATTCCTTCAGTGAGTTAAAAATAAAAATCTTTTAAAAGTCAATAGTAAGAATTCTTACTGTCAAAACAAGACATCCTAATGATGTTCTGATAATTTCAGACTCCAGAACTGCTAAATGAGATCAGCCCCACATCAGTAAGACAGAATCCAAAACAAATGAACTCAGGTATTTTAGACTGTTCAGGAGGTGACTAGACATGCACAGAGGACAAACACAAAGGCAGTCTTTTTATTTCTTTCTCTATTAGGGTATATGCTGCATAAAGGCATGAGGCTTTTTTTTGGATGTTGAGTGTTTTCTTTTTTTTTTCTTTTTAAGACAGTGTCTCATGGCGGGCCTTGAATTTCTCCTGCCTCTGCCTCCTGAGTGTTGGGATTAAATATGCATTACCATGCCTGGAAAAAATAAAACAAATTTCCTTTCAGAAAACTCATAAATTTTTTCACTACCCCCTTCCCAAAGTTTCAAGGACAGAAACCAAAATAAGGTGACATTAACTGAAAACTGTAACTGTATTTACCACTCTCTTTGCTTTAAAAAAGTTTAGAGCTAGTGGAATGGCTTAGCAGTGAGTGCACACCTACCAGACACAAAGCTGATTTCTATTTCCAGGACCAGGGGAAAATAAGTTTAACATCCACTTATCAATACCAACAGTATGCTGAATTTTCTCCTCCTGTTAGTTTTCAACCCAGCTGAAGTTGAACCAATCTAAGTGAAAAAGGATAAACAAGACTAGTGTTTAAGGGGTTGGGAAACTGCTTAATGATACAATGTATGCTTAGCATGGAAGAGGCAGAATTTAAACCCAACTACCCTCTCTAAAAATATATTTATTACATGCTAGATGAATGAGACAAACTCTTTAGCATGCTTGAGACCCCAGTTTCAGTCCCCAGTAACAATGAGAGGTAGGAAGCAGGCATGAAGAACTGGCTGCAAGTCAGAGCTAAAGAGATACATCAGGTCTTCAAGATGCTAGGTGCCTCCAGCTTTAGTCTAAAGAGCCCTGCTAAGTATGGCTGTTAACTGTGCCCACACCTTAGGCTCCCTTACTGATGAGGCTGCAGGCAGCATCAGCACACGAAAGGCATATTAATAGGGATAAAAGAATTAAGAAGTTTATGATATGGGGATATCATAAACATCATTTACCTGGTAAACAACGATAGAAATTCTGGTGTGGGGTAAATGGCACAAAAATAGGCAATGAGACTCCCCAAATATCACTGCTGAGACTATTTGAAAGTACCATTTTCAAGTGGTACAAAAAAAGTTGCTTCTTCCAGATGAAGCAGTAATGCTCAAAAAAAATCAGTTCTTTCTCTAGCTCTAGCTCAGTTTAACAGGTTTTAAAACAACACACCTTGAGGGCTGGTTGAGATGACTTAGGAGAAAAGAGCACTTATTGCTATTGTAGTAATTTCTTACTGTAACTCCAGTTCAAGGGGATCTGATGTCCTCTAGCCCCTTTGGGCACTTGTTTACATATGGTACACAAAAACTCATAAAACCGCAAATATATACACATACAAATAATAAATCTTTTTTTTTTTTAAATCACATTCTTTCCCTGGAGAAAAGCCAGGAACCTACAGTTTGCTACCACAGTGAAATGTAACAGCATTGATAGACATATGTAAATGAAGACAATTGTTTGGTTTCTATAAACCTAGCCACTTTGGCTACATGTCTTCTTTGGTGCTCTTGGTCCTTCTCCCCTTGGTCTCTTGGCCTCCTGGCTTGCTCTGGGCCTCTTGGCTTCTGGTCCCTCTCTTGCCCTCTCTTCTTCCTCTCCCCATTCTTTCCTCTCATAGCCCAGATATCTCTGGCTGTGCTCTCTCTCATATCTACAATAAATCTCCTCAACCATACCTTGGGGCATTAAGCTCTCATTTTTGTTTGTTTTTCTCAAGAGGGTTTCTCTGTAGCTTTTTGGAGCCTGTCCTGAACTAGCTCTTGCAGACCAGGCTGGCCTCGACTTCAGAGATCCATCCGCCTGCCTCTGCCTTCTGAGTACTGGGATTAAAGGCGTGCACTGCCACCACCCCATGGCACGTTCTCATTTTTTTCATTCATCTGGTGAAAACAAAGCATATACTATTTTATCTTGGTGATTCCCACTATGATCTTAGCCACAGGAATTTACTGAATTGCCAGAAGGGCACCCTTGTAAGGTGGCTTCTGTCTGCAAGATGATTCTGAAACCAGTTTGAGCCTAACTAAAGGAAACTGGTTTCTTCAACATGTACAGTAATGACCCTGCTGTCACTGAGAAGACATACTGAGAGGCAGGTATTGACTACCTTCAGGAAAATATCCAGCAATCCAGAAAGATGGATAGCAATAACTACAGCACAGCTATAATCCACCTAACATTATGACAAGGTACAAGTTAAAGGCCTGTTTAATAAAAAAAAGAATCTTGCAGAACATTTCAAATAGAAACAATGGCGTGATTCTGCCATCTTGGTTAAAAGCTTTCATAGAGAAACCCAAGTGGCTTCTACGCTACCAGCTGATAACAATTTCTGGTGCCAATATCATCACATTCTTTTTGATAATGAGAGATGGGGTGTGCGGGGGCGGGGGAGACCCATCACAAAACATGTGGCATAAAGCAGAAAGCTGCCATGTTGCCATTCTACAGCTGTGGGCTCAGAAAATTTCAGGGAGTTGTTCAATGTTACACATCACCTCAAAATGCTGGTTCTTGGGGCTGGAAAGCTTATGTCCAAGGCAGTATTCATTCCTTTAACGGTTTCCATAGGGTGTGTAGTTGCAGAGCCAGACCTGGGCTCAAATCTCATCTTGTTCACTGCCTCAGGGGAGGTGTGTGCTCCTGGACAAACTGCTCTCTGAGAATGATTCTTCTTTATTGTTGGTGTTAATTAGTTTAAGAATGATTCTTCTTTGGGCTGCCACTTAGAACAATAAAGAGCTTTAGATATGAGGGATAATCTTGCTTGGAGTAGAGGGACTCTACCCTGATAGGCACATTTACACTTTATCTTCATGAATAGAAAAAGTTTAATGACCCAAAGGAAAGGAATTTTTCTAGGTCACGAAACGATCATAGAATCAGATCTGAGGGACTAGAGAGATGGTTCAGTGGTTAAGAACACTTGCTCTTGTTCCAGAGGACCCAGGTTCAAATCTCAGCACCCATATGGAACTTGCAGCTGTCTCCAGTTTCAGGAGATCCAATGCCCTCTTCAGTCTCTGTGGGTACTACACATCCATGATGCACAAATAACAGTATGCAGATAAGAAACTCAAAAGAAAATAAATCTTTTAAATATTTATATTTGAGAAGATGATGAGAGTTTAGCTTGGTTAGTTACTAAAAACAGGCATTTTGATGAATGGTGAGGAAAGCGAAAAGTTAACCAATATGAGAAAAGTGCAAACTCCGTTTATTTACAGAGTGAAAAAAATTTATAGCATGTTTTAAAAGTTGTAGCCTGTATAGGCAGTGCCTAGGACTGGGGATGGCTTGTTATCCAGCAGTTTCAGCAGCAAGACTGTTTCCAGAACCTATTTTAAATTGACAAAACGAAGTGATGACTTCTTCTACCCTGAGACTTATTCACTTTTCACAGCTAATCAGGAGGCTGGGGCAAAGGAGTTCCCAAAGGCCAGCACGATCAATATGCCAAGAACAATTCTCAAAGCAGGGGCAGGCAGATGAACAAGCAGCAAGGCAGATGGGTAAAAATGTACAAGCTCTGAAGTGAGTTTGTGCACAAGTTAAGGGATGTCATGCCCATCTACCAGAGTCCCTCAGACTTTATTTCCTGCCAAATCACAGGCTCTCTGGTCAACCCAAAAGAGCTAATCTGTTCAAGTGATTCTGTACAATTGTGTCTGCAGGGCCACAGAGAGAAAAATCTCAGTTAAACAGGTGAATTTCTTCACAGGTGGCATAGAGACTTGAAGCATAAGAAATGAGCCTTTGGAATTCTTTTTCTCTCCAGGGCTTAGTGTTGCTATCATTCTTGCTTAACTAAAAAATGTCATCTTGCACAATCTCGCCCACAAAGTAATCTCTATACTTTACATTAGGCAGACAGCTCCCTAAGGGCAGTTTCTGTTTTATCTTTGTCTTCAGCTGAGCACAATGTCATTGTACACAGCAGCATCATAAACCTCCTTGTTGAGTAAGATACTGAACAGTATTTTTAGCAAGTCAAATTACCAGTAACAGAATTCCAAATGTTCCCATGCCAAAAATAAAATGGTTTCTATTTCCTTCTCAAATTTTTTTGTGCTCCTCTTGCTACCTTGTCAGAAACAACACAGTTGTAAAGGATTAGCACTTGGACAATAACTTCAAAATTTAGGATTAAGACTTACGAATGTAATGGACCATTTCTCCTCCCAAGGTAACTAAGTTTACTTCAGTACTGTCTTGAAGGAGATAAGAACCACTGAAATATTTAAAGTAGAAGATTGAATTTCTGGTGGGAAAAACTAATTTAACAGCAATAATTGATCTTGAAGTTCCAATAACAGAACCTCTTCAACTTTCAGGTTTTCCTTTTTATAAATAAACTGCCACATGGTGGCCATTTCTATCCCCTAAGAGAATCCTCAACAAAACCAAGATCTAGTGCAAACTCAGCTCTACGTGCAGTCACTGTTATTAATTTTATTTGTGTGTTGCACACACACACAGGCATACAAGTGAGGTGCCCAAGGAGACCAGAAGGAATCAGATTCCCTGGAGCTGGAACTACAGGCACTGTGAATCATCTAACATGGGCTCTTAACCACAGCACCATCTCCCTAGCCTCAGATAGGCCTCCTTTCATAAATCTTTTCTCATTTCTTTATAGATCACTCCTCATTAGATGGAACAAGTACTGCCTGTTTAAATTACCAAGTTTGTGACATGGAGCACGGATGGCCCGTGGAAGGTTTCTTCATGAGTGGATAGATTTGAAAAACTAGCTTATCTTCCAGGACTACAACTGAAATGACCTAGGAAGAAGAATTACAGTAGAGAGGAAGTAATCTGGGAATGTCTTCTTTGCTGTAGAGCTTAAGCTGAGTTTGCACTAAATCTTGTTATATAAATGTATAAAAGGTTAGCTAGGGTGAATGAGGACACAATTCACAACTGGGCAACATAATTATAAATATTTTTGTATGATTTGGTTTTAGTCAAAAATATTGGGGTGCAGGGAGACCTGAAGAGATGGCTCAGTAGTTAAGAGAACTTGGTGCTCTTTAGCAGAGGACCTGGCGATTCCAAGGACCCTCATGGTAATATAAAAACCACCATAACTCTAATTCCAGTGCCCTCATCTGGCCTTCATGGGCACCAGCTATGCACATGGTATGTTTCCATACATACAGAAAAAAATTCATACACATAAAAATAAATCAGTAAAAAAATCTGGCCAGTATGATAATCCATGCCCATAACCCCAGCACTGGGGAGGCTAAGAAAAGAATAATCATGAGTTAAAGAAGGCATGAGCTACTTATCAAGACCCCAACTAAACATTCAAACACACAACAAAACTTCACCACCACTACCTCCCCTGGAAATGCATTTGTTGAAAATTATACTGAATACTTCTCCTGAGAACTCTTTTGCAGCCTTTCCATGTTAGTTCACTTCAGAACCTTTTAGCTCTTTGCAACATTACTTCTGCTACATGGAACTCTTCCAGCCCACCTACTACACGCACACATAACTCCCCAATGTCCTGAACCTGTCCATAAAGTCAGTATTTCTGGGGAACTGTCCTAGTTGACCCCATCCTCTATGAGGCTGTTAGGGTGCCACTTCTGGTTAGTTAAGCACCAAGATGTATTTTAAATTCAAATTAAAGTTGTAGATCAGTTGAGAGCACATTATCACAGATAATCAATAACTATGAATAAAAGACCATGTTATATGCTTTGCCAATACAAAATGAATACCTCTTAATATATAGCTTCTCTAAGTTGGGTATTTCTTTTTCTTTTTTCCAAGACTAGGTTCTTAGAACTAGTTACAGTGAACTTTTAATTAAAAACCTTATGTTCCATCATTACAACATTGTGGTCATTTTCAGGGATCTTAAAAGACTTGTTTGTCTTTAAAGTCTTAAAAGACTTTGTAATGTAGCATCACCATGGCAAACTTTTTCTAAATGTCTGCAGAAATGTTCAGGTAAACAAACTGGCTGGCTTAGCTGGGTATTTCTTCTCTATCTCTGAAATCCTCCTTGCAATTCAAGTCCTTTCTCCAGCCGTTTGCCAATTGTTTGGCCCTTGGTAAATAACATTCAAGGATGTAAAATGCCATTCTTAAAAGGCTGTGCCAAAATTTCAGCTAGGAGTGTGTTACTTATTAACCTATCATAACTACAGTAAGGTCAACACTAAGACTTTAATGATTTGGCTTCTATCTATTTTATCTGTCTTGGTCAAGATAATTTCTACACCTTTCAGCATCAACACCCAGCCTTTAGGCTAAGCACCTGTGCTTATTTCAGTTAACTTTAAACTCTTCTGGTCTGGAAAGTTATGTTTATTGACAGATCATAAACTCTTCAGAGGCAGGCATTCATCTTAGGTATTTCCAACTCTGAGTAAGTACAATACTTGGTCCTGCTTAGGACTGCTTAAGAAAGAAAAAGAGAGAGAGAGAGAGAGAGAGAACATTAGTAAAAGTCCTTACTGATGTTTCTGAGATAGCATCACAACTTAGAGACAATCCTCAGTTTTAGCAATGACTTAAATTTTAAAAGTTATCTAGAGCTAGAGTCCAGTGAAAGGAAAATGGGTTTAAGAACTGGAGAAATTCTCCCCACAATTTAGGAAGATCATCAGTATGCAGTTTCAGAAGCACACGCCTACCTGTTTCATAGAAATCCAGTGTTACACATCAGCACTAAGAACAGCTGAATCAGTGGATTTTCCTAGCTTCAGCTACATTCTGACTATACAGAGGAAACCAACCTAAGTCTAAACAGCCTCAGTGGCTCTAAATATTCAGCTCAAATTTAAATATAGTCTGTCAAAGCTGACTTCTCCCATCTTCTTTTTTTTTTTTTTTTTGAGAAAAGGTTGCTTTGTTTAGACCCAGATGTCCTGGAACTCACGCTGTAGACCAGGCTAACCTCGACCTCAGAGAGACCTGCTTGTCTCTGCCTCCAGAGTGGTGGGATTAAAGGTGTGCGCCACCACTGCCCAGCCACAAAGTGATGCCATTGTCATTCCCTGGTACCCAAATGGGCTAAGTTCCATGAGAGTCACAACCTTCCCACTTCTGCAGTCCCTACAGACCCAGAGTTTAAAACTGTTTCCAGCTTTTTCTGTTATCAATCTCACAGCTACCAAATTAATATTATATTCCTTTAGATCAGTGGTTCAAAGTGCTAGATAATTTTGTTGCCCCCTGAAGTTTCTGGTTGTCACAACTGTGTGGAAAGCATCTAGGATGTGGGAAGACAGGAATGCAGCTAAACATTCTATAGGGCCCCCAAATAACCTGGGCTAAGTTTTAAAAGGCTTTTGAGTATGTTTCGAAGAATGGAGTTAGGAATCTACCTTAAAGGGCCCTCAGGAAGAGTCAGTCACTTACTGCAACACATTTTTTGATGCATGTATTTTCACACATTTTTTTAAAAAAGGTGCTAACTTTCCCTTTAAAAGGTCAGAATTTTTATCATGCTCAGAAGGCTAGAAAGGAGGCAAATAATGGGAACCGAAGACTAATTAACATCACTGAGGTGTTTTCTGGGACCAGATAAATTATATGTCAACAATATAAACAAGAAAGGTTGCTGAGCCGTGGTTAGAACAAGTGTTGTCTGCTTGGGAGGATGTTAATGTCATTAACAAAAAATGCAGCAGGGTAGAGTTAGAAAATTGTAGGGTGATGAGCCTGTCATTTAAAAAGAAAAAGTCTGCATGAAGATGCGTATGAACCCAGAAGTGTACACACCCAACATCAGGGATCAGGTTCAGCACCCTGGCCTCTTTTCATTGACAGAACTAATTTGGGAACACTATAGATGGGGTACATCTATAATGTTAGGAGTCTTGTGGAAACAGGGTGTATGGACAATGACAATTAGGCCAATTTGTAATCACTGGATTAACTGCACCAAAAACTGCCTGACCCAACAGCACCACGGGGACATGTGTGGAGACATCTGTACTCATTCATTCTTACCTACCTCTGTCTGCAGCCAACCACACCTTGTGCTCTCAAAGACCAAACTTCTTCAGGCATTTTTCTCCATTCTAGCAGATTACTTTCATGCAATTTCAAAGTCTCCCTACCTGCTCCTACTCCACCCTACTATGCTCCTACAGTTTGAACCCGTTTCTCTGCTAACCTGGAGTCAACCTTCCTGAAAAGGAGTTGATCCGCAAGTGGAAGTCACTTCCTGGCCATCAAATAGCCATCGTTCCCAACCGTCTATAAAAACGGTCAAATCCATGTCACTTTTTACTTTATAAATTTTGTGTTGCATTCAAGCCAAAACAGAACAACAATAACAACACACAGTACAGGAAAAGGATGTCTGACTTGTTAGCAGCAGAAACAAAAACGGTAATCACAGGAAATTCAGAATGAGTCAACTGTGTGAGGCCTTAAAACTAATGTGATTTTAGAAGGTGCACCAGAAATCCGATCAAATTCTGGGTCCCTGGAGAGAACTCTGTCCCAGGGATGGTATTTTGCTAACTCATCCTTGCCTGAGGTGCAACCTGCTGTCCCCTGGAACAGTGTGCTTAAGGACCGGGCCTCCCGACAGAGAGCAAGGTCTTTCTTCAATGAATACGGTGGAACGATTTCATCTGAAAGCATTACTGTCCAAACACAATGGGCGCGTGTGATCGCCCTCCATGTGTCGGGAGCGCCCAGCAAGCCAGGTTTCCCGAGTCAAGGTTTTGATATATTCAGAGACGCCTCGTCAAAGTGAAGAAATCAGAGAACCAGCAAGCCATCGCTTTAGGCCGGTGAGGAGCCGATGCGACCCTGGAGTGCGCCGGGGGAAGGATCTCCCTCCGCTCCCACACAGGCACCACTCAGCCAACTTTGGGAGACGGTAAAGCGACCCCGGCGATCAGAGATCTGGAGACCTTTTGCAATCGGGAGGACCTTCCTCCGCCTGAGGTCCTTTGCAACTCCCCTACCGAGGTCGCCTCCCGGCCTTCTCACCCCCCACCCCCACCCCGAGGGGAAAGCGCCGAGCCAGTGGGGGCACGCACTTCCCTCTCTACGCCACCCGGGAAACCAGCAAGCTCGCCCCTGCCCCTAAGCGCGGCCCCGCGCCCGGCCGGCTCACCCGCGTGCGACATGGGCTCGGTGGCGTTCCCGTAGTGCTTCAGGTTGTATACCACCACCGCCGAGGCGTTCCTCCGCGCCGCCACCAGCACCTTGTCCTTGAAGGTGCAGCCGCCTCGGGCCACCAGCGCGACCCAGGGCGCGGCTCCGAGGCCGCCCGGCGCGACGAAGCGCGTGTCGGGCGCGCAGCCCTCCTCGTCCTCGTCGGGGCGCGGGACGCCCACCAGGCCCTGCTTGTCTTCCCTGGGCGAACTGTCGCCGAAGCGGCCGCTCTCGGACACGCTCCACACCGTCTGGTTCGATAGCGGGTCCACGTACTCGATGCCCACCACGGCCGAGTACCACTCGAGCGCCCCGCCGCCCACCCCGGGAGCGCACAAGGCCAGCGCCAGCAACGTCAGCGTGTCCCGGGCCCCCGCGCCAGCCGCGGGCCGCCGTCGCCGCGCCGCCATGGCCGCCCGGCCGGGCAGCAGAAGGAGAAGAGCTCGAGCGCCGAGCGAGCCTGCTCGCTCCGTGGCCGACCCGCAGCTCTGAGGAGGCTGCGGCCGCTCGCGAGACGCAGCCGAGCGCTGCGGGGGCGGGTCTCGCGGCGCACGCGCACCTGAAGGGGCGTGAGCGTGAGGGCGCGGCGACGGAAGGGGTGGGGCTCCACCCGCCCGCGGCCCGCAAGGTGTGCGCAGGCGCGGGCTTGTGTGCCTCCGGGGCCGTGGGTGGCCGTGCTGGAGCTTGCAGATGCTAAAGGCGTCTTGTGTAATCGGACGTCTAGAGTCCCCAAGTCTGGGGAAATTTGTGTGGTTCGGGAAGGCAAGCGTGGGACTGCGGTTGTGTAAAATCTCTCAGAGGGTGGAGTTGCCTGCGCCAGGCACACGGCAAAGGCCTGGCTGTCTAAACCACTTCAAAACAAAACAAAGCCGCCCTCATGTTATCCGGATGCTTTTTGTTAACCGACTTTGTTGATTCTTTGTTGCTCTTTTCTCAAGGGTTCCCGTCAATCCTTTTTGTTGTGTATATGTACCGCGTAGGCTTCCATTTGCATGAAGACGAAGGTGCCACATCAATCAAAAGAAAAAAGGGAAGAAGATTTGTTTGGAAATAAATGTTCACTGATAAATAGTCCTATGACAACATGGTGGGTAATTTTTTGTGTACCATGAAATGATCCTGAACACCCTTAACATGGTTAATCGCATGCATGATAACTTCTTGCTCTGGTAAAAACCTTGGAGGGTTGGGTAGGACTGAGGTTTGTTTAGCTCCGTGGTAAAGCATCTCCCGAGCTTGGAAAGTGTTTCTCCTTCCCTTGAAGAATATGAAGTCTTACTAGACCCCAATAGATATGTGAGATCTCCCCTTCCGATACCAAATATCAAAATACCTTTAAAATACTTCATCATATACGAGCTACTGAATATAAAAATACATTTAAACCTAAGAATTGGACACTTTTAAGAACTTAGCATACATTGTCAGTCATTTCTCTAAAGACAACACACACACACACACACACACACACACACACGAAGAGAGAGAAGAATATGCTGTGACTTAGCCACACTCACACTATCCTCTGGCTCTGAGAGGCCTCAGGTACCCTCACAGATCTCTGCAGAATGTGTTAAACCAGTTTCTCCTGAGAACCACTGACAAAAAGGTGCCCCAAGTCTTTAATTAGACTGGCCTTTCAGCAGAGGCCTGCTTCTCTCCTGATGGAGCAACCCAGCTCCCGATTTCAAAACTCACTGTGTGGTTGTGCCTCTTCTGCTAAGTGTGTTCGCTGTGAGATTCTTTCGTGTTTTTTCCCCTTTTAAGTAGTGTGAGCAGAAGGCCAAAAGTTCCCTTTGTGTGGCAATAAGCTGTGAGACTCGTGAAGACATATTTTGTTCATCTCTTCATTTCCTCCAAGCAAACCACTAAGGAGCTGAAAAATGAAGTTTAGAGCTTTGATTTCTGATTGACTTGCTTCTCTTCCTTCTTTGCACGAGGGTCTATGATTACAGGAGACTGGCTGTTGCTGTTCAGACCATGTGTTTTCTGTCAGACCTTAAACCCTCTCTTGCTCCTCTTTTGTCTTTTGGAGTACATCTGTGGTCTGAAACACAGCCTGCGCTCCAGCTGTGAGGAGCTTTGAAGTTGACTCTTCTCCCGCTCCCGTTAGTAAAGTAACTTATTTATTTTTGTTTTATGCATATGAGAGTTTTTCCTGCATATCTATCTGTGCACCAATGCTCTTGGATATTCCTGAAACTGGAGCTATGGACTCTTGCAAGCCAGCGCGTGGGTACTTGGAATTGACCCTAGGCTCTCTGGAAGAACAGTCAGTGCTCTTAACCTCTGAGCCATCTCCCCTGCCCCAGTAAAGGGTTTTTTTTTAAAAGGCCAATAGGATTTTAAACTTAAGGCCTTTCCTGTGTTTTAGACCCAAAATAGGGTTGTATGTTGTAGCCCGAGGAACAAGCTCTAGAACCCCTGACATGTCTCAGCCATGCAAATACTTGCAGTCCCCAGAACACATCATTGTGGTTTCGTGTTGTTTGACACGCTACTTCTTCCTGAATGACCTCTTCCTTCTGCCTTTTGTTCTGGCAAACACTACATTGGCCTTAAATTTATAACCTCTTGGCTGTTTCTTCTGTAGAACCTGTCTTGGCTGCCTGTAGGGTAGCAGAAGCGCTTTCTGTGTCCCATGGTACTTGAGCACACTATGTACATGCATTATTTCCGTGCTACTGGTGCTAATTTCCAAATAGGGTTTAGGGTCTTCCCAAGGGCCAGGATTACTTGGTTGCTCTTTCCACACACCTATGTCAACCAGGAGTATAGGAGAGCTTTTTATACGGGTCAAACACTATTCTGCAGTAAAGGACTCATGATTAATCAAACACTTGCTCAAAAAAGCCAACTTGGCTAATGGGGCAGCACAATTCCTTGGTTTTTTAACTTTTTCTTTCTTTTTTTTTTTTCTTTTTCTGAGACAAAGTTTCTCTGTGCGGCTTTGGTTGTCCCGGAACTTGCTTTGTAGACAAGGCTGGTCTCAAACTCATAGAGATCCGCCAGCTTCTGCCTGCCCAGTGCTGCGATTAAAGGCGTGCGCCACCACCACCCAGCAGGTTTGTACTTTTTCATCACCAGACCATGCCTCAGCTGGTTTTCCCTGCTGGGAAGCATTTCCACTGGCTCAACCTTCTGAGACCCTCCTTGTGTACTGACTGCCAAGTACCCACCACTCCACCTCCCTTTCCCCAGAAGAGCTAACAGGACTTATCACTAACACTTATTTTTGAAGGGAAAGAACAGCGCTGATATCATTACCTTTTAATCATTTTAGTATGGGACGTTTCAAATAGTTCTCAGAGTAGAGAAATTAACAAATGGAGCTCTCTGCACTCCTGACTTAGGTTCGAGAATGACCAGCACATGGCTATCAGTTTTAGGGAGACACGTAGCTACTTTCTTCCTCTTCTATTACGTTACTTGGAAGGATACTCTGAGGATTGTATTATTTTTTTGTAATGCTTTTACTATGCACTCACGACTATTGCTTCTTGTTCAGTTGATTGGATTTAGACTCGTGGTGGAAACATGCCTCTGGGTCTCCCTAGGACATTTCCAGGAAGGTTTAACTGAATTCGCGAGTTAACTGACTGTAGGTGGTATCATCCGGGACCCCAAAGTGAATGGAAAAGGAGAAAGGAATCTGAAGAGTTCATCTCTCTCCGCTTCTTGTCTACAGATGGAGTGTGACTAGCTGTCCCGTGCAGCTGACATCATTACTTCCTGTCCTTCACAGACTGCACCTTTGAACTGCAGGTCAAAAGAAACCCTTCATGCCTCCCATAGCCTTTGTCAGGTCTTTTGTCACAGCAACAAGGAAAGTATCTGTCCCAGAAGATTGGTACCAAGGGTGTGGTTTTTGCTGTGATGAACCTGACCGTGTGATCTGACGGCCTTTGAAGCTTTGTGGGAGGAAGTAGGAAGAATTTGGATCTCTCATTAAAAATTCCAGAGTCCCCGGAACTCTGTAAGCTGAGCTCTATGGGCCAGGCTTGTGGGAGTCTGGAGAACTAGGATGCTGAGAAAAGATGTTTCAGAAGGAAACAAAGACTATCAGGAACTGGGCTAGGGGCCATTTGTGCTACGCTCCAACAAAGGATCTGGCTTCATTCTGCCCAGTCCTTTGAATTTACGTGAGGCAGAATTCAAAAGCAATGGACTAATAACTGTTTGGTGAAAGAAATTTCAAGACAGCAAAGAAGTCAGGCTGGGGCAGGGCTGCTGTGCACTGTGTTTAATTTAGAGCTACAGCGAGAGCAGCACAATATAAAAAAATACGCAGTCTGGTGAGGAAAAACAAGTAAGAAATTTAAAGTTGTGGAAAAGGAGGCTACAGACAACACATCTATTAATTGTTAATGAAGTTAGCAACGTTAAAAAGAAACCTCAATTCTTCACGGGGACAATCAGAAAAGTGCGCTGTGGCAAGACCACATTTATCATTGAAAACTCCAACTTATGAAAATGTTGATTAGTAGGAAGAAGAGAGCCTGTACTTAGGATGCCACCATAGCAGACCCCTGCTTCAAAATGGTCACCTAGTACAGTATTTCTCCAGGGCCAGCCTTGAAGACACACGATTGGCCCAGCAGCTGTGGTCCAAGGGGTGGGGCAGGCTGCAAGGGAACCTTTCGGTTCAGGACCCCTAGGACCAAGTGCTCAGCACCAAGGAGATTTGTTTGCCCCAAAGGGACAATGGACAGGGAATAAGAGACAAAGACAGGAGATAGAGGATGAGGGGGGAAAGGGGTATTTGTCCCAGATGTAGAGACAAACAACTGCCTCTAGATAGGAGACAGATGTGGCCCACAGGCAAATGGTTAATAAAGGTAAAAGGGAAACCCCTGTGTCAGGATAAAGTGTTTAATTTTAACTGGGCATGCTAATTACATAAGCTAAAGAGGACTTTTGATTGTTGGGCCTCAATACTTTGATAGTTGGATCATGATAGTCAGCCTCTCAGGAGGAGGAAATGGCCAAATAATAGACTAGACCTTGATGGCTAGCTTTAAGAATGTAATCTAATGGTTTTTAGCAAGACACAGGGAATGGGTGTGAAGGGCAAGGCCTGCCAGAGTCACATGGCCATGCTTGACTGACCAGAGTCCCTTCATGGGCTACATCTCAAGCTAATAGCAGACCTGGGCAATGTTGTCCACGTAGTATTTGTTTTATAGGCAAGAAATATACAAAGTAAGAGGGTCATAGTTGCTTACACCAAGGTTCCAGAAAGCCAATGGGACAAGACAATGTATAGTATGGCTAGATTCCCTGCAAGGAAGACCTGATAGTCTTAATGACAAGAAGATTAAGCCTAAGTTGCAATGGAATCCCAATGTCTTAGTTAGGGTTTCTATTTCTGGGAAGAGACTATGTGACCACAGCAACTCTTTAAAAAAAAAAAAAAAAAATTTAATCCGGGTGATTCGCTTACAGTTCAGAGGTTCAGTTCATTATCAACATGGTGGGACATGGCGGCATGCTGGCAGACATGGTGCTGGAGAAAAGGCTGTTACATCTTGGTCCATAAGCAAGAGGAAGTGAACTGTACTACACTGAACGTAGCTTGAGCATATGAGACCTCAAAGCCTATCCCCCAGTGACACACTTCTTCCAAGAAGGCCACACCTACTCCAACAAAGCCACATTTCCTAATGTGCTACTCTCTTTGTGGGTCATTTTCCTTCAAACCATCACCCCCAGGGTGCTGGGACTGTCAACAACATGGGATGTGAGCAGAAAAGTTCTGCAGGCCCTTAGTGGAGCTACACCAAGAGAGAGGCTATGGGTGATTGTAGGAGGCAGAACTAGAGGAACTAAGATGACCAAGGCTATTGAAACCTGGATGATTCCATCATGAGCCCCAGACAACGATGTGAATCTTCAGGATTTAGTGTTTGCTTTGCTTGGTTTCAGTCTTGCTTTGGTCCTGTCTTTGCCCTTATTTCTCCATTTTGGAGTGGGAATATTTACTCTGTGCCATTATATGTTGAAAGTAAGTAACTTCTTTTTTAAAAAAAAATTTACTGGAGTTCATAATTAGGAGATTAATTTGCATTTCAGAAGAGACTTCAGACTATTTAATATTTTTCATGTGTTTTAAGCATATTCTTTCTTTCCCTCAACTCTTCCCAGATCATCCCTACCTCTCTGCCCACCCAATTTCATGATCTCTCCCTCTCAAAATAGAAACAAAGCCAGGCGGTGGTGGTGCACACCTTTAATCCCAGCACTCGGGAGGCAGAGGCAGGCTGATCTTTGTGAGTTCAAGACCAGCCTGGTCTACAAGAGCTAGTTCCAGGACAGGCTCCAAAGCTACAGAGAAACCCTGTCTCAAAAAAACCAAAAAGGATAAATAAATAAATAAATAAAACTGAAAAGAAAAAACAAGGACAAACAAACAAAACAAACAAACAAACAAAAAAAGCAAAATAAAAAGCACACAAAAAATACGGACTCTGTTTTGTGTTGACCAACTACTACCGGACATGAGGTCTATTCTGAAGTGGAGTTAATATACCAGTGACACTCCCTTGTAGAAAACTGGTTTTCTCTTTCCCAGCAGGCATGAGTTGCAAGTATTTTCTTGTTTAAAGGTAGGGCTTTGTGTTCACATTTTTTCTTAGTCCAGGGATTTTTGTCTGGTTAGACCTGTGCAGGTCTTGTGCTGTCACTGTTTCTCTGAGTTCACATGTGTATCAGTTCTCTTGTGTCTGGAGTCATCCATCAGTGTTGGCTCTTACAACCTTTATCCCTCCTCTTTGCTAGCTTACTGAGCCTTGAGGGGAAGGGTTTGATAAGAACATCACATTTAGGACTGAGTACTCCAAAGTCTCTCACTCGCTGCACATTGTCCAGTTGTGAGTCTCTGTTAACTGCCATTTACTGCAAGAAGAAGCTTCTCCGTTGAGGATCAAGCAATGTTCTGATCTATGGGAATAGCAATATGTCATTAGAAGTCCCCTTAGCAGAATAATTGTGGGAGGTTTCCCCCAGGGCCTATGACTTATGTAGCTCAGGTTCTTGGTCACTTTGGCAGTGTCATGCGTGGGTTCTGACTCATGGAGTAGGCCTAAAATCAAATGGTAAAGTGATTTCTAACTCCAGTAACATCTGTGCCACTAGCACCAGTCTATCTTGGCTGGTGGACTTTTTGTTGGCAGGCAGGTTTCTGTTGTAGGTCTCAGGGTTTGTGTTGGGTGATATTGATGATTGCTTTTCTTTCTTTTTTTAAAAAATATTTATTTATTTATTATGTATACAATATTCTGTCTACATGTATGCCTGCAGGTCAGAAGAGGGCACCAGACCTCATTACAGATGGTTGTGAGCCACCATGTGGTTGCTGGGAATTGAACTCAGGACCTTTGGAAGAACAGGCAATGCTCTTAACCACTGAGCCATCTCTCCAGCCCTGATGATTGCTTTTCTCCCCCAGTAGCATGCAAAGAACCACAAATACTAGTCAGTAGGAGTGAAGCTTCTAGTTGGGCACCAGTTTGGTTTCTCATTCTTCAAAGATACAAGTTAATCTTGTCTTCAGCAGTAGGACCTTATCATCAGGTTGCAGAAAGTCACCAGTACCCTTGGCAATAGCCTGTGGTGTTTGGGGAGAGGTTATGGGAGCTTGTTGAACTCAGCTCAACAAGATGTCACCCATTCCTGGCACTGCAGGTTTTACTTGGTGGCATAAGATGCCTAGCTGGGGCATTGTCTCCCTAATTATATGGGGTTTAAATCTCATTTAAATTTCTTTTATATGTGAATATTTTTTAGGATACGTATACAATGGGAGGTTTCCATATGACTTTAGAAAAGATTTCTAGCCAGGCGGTGGTGGCACACGCCTTTAATCCCAGCACTCGGGAGGCAGAGGCAGGTGGATCTCTGTGAGTTCGAGACCAGCCTGATATATAAGAGCTAGTTCCAGGACAGGCTCCAAAGCCACAGAGAAACCCTGTCTCGAAAAATAAAAAATAAATAAAGAAAGAAAGAAAGAAAAAAGAAAAGAAAAGAAAAAACTTCTAGCATTAAATTCCCTCCCCATAATCCCTCCTTTGCTACTCCCTTCCATTTCCCTCCCCATTTAATCCTTCCGTTTTATTTTCCCTTTATCTCTTTATAACACTATATTCTATTTCCCCTTCCTTGGGAGATTTCCTCGTTCCCTCTGGTCCTTTATTAGACACCTAACCTCTGTAGTTTTTATGATTTAAACACACACACACACATCTAAAGCTCAAAAGCTGATATTAACATATGAAAGAAAACATGTAATATTTGTCTTTGGGTGTCTGAACTACCCCAGAATGATTGTTTCTACCTATATCTATTTACCTGAAAATTTCTTAATTTTATTTTTCTTTACAGCTGAATAGTATTCCATTGTGTAAATGTACCACATTTTCATTATCCATTCATCAATTGATAGGCATCTAAGCTGTTTCCAGTTTCTGTCTAGTATGACTAGAGCAGTAACAAACATGGATGAGCAAGTATGTCTATATTAAGATGTGATAGTCTTTGTGTATATGACCAAGAGTGATACAGCTAGATGATCTATTTCCAGCTTCCTGAGGAACCTCCACACTTATTTCCATAGTGTCTGTACCAGTTTGCACTCCCATCAGCAAAAAGTAAGTGTTCCCTTTCCTCCAAATCATATGCTGCCATTTGTTCTTACTGATCTTGGCCATTCTGCCTGGAGTAAGATGAACTCTCAAAGCAGTTTTAATTTGTATTTTCCTGCTGGCTAAAGCCTTTGAACATTTTTTTTAAGTGTTTTTCATCCATTTGTGTTTCATCTTTTGAGAATTCTCTGTTTGGCTCTAAACCTCATTTTAAAATTGAGCTGTTGTTTTCTTGTTGTTCGGTCATTTTATTCTTTACATATTCTGGACACCAACTCTCTGTGAGATGCATAATTAATAAAAATTCCTCCCTCCCAACTCCTGCCTTTTGATGTTGGCATTCTCTGCTGTAACACAAAAACGTTTTAGCTTTGTGAGGCCTGGTTTATTATCTGTTGAACCTGTGCGACTGGTGTCCTGTTCAGAAAGTCCTTCCTTATGCTAATAAGTTCAAACCTACCCTCACTGTCTCTTCTATCAATCTCAGGGTATCTCGTATTTTGTTGAGGTCCTTGATCTATTTGGAGTTGAGTTTTGTGCGGCGATAAATATGGATCTATTTGAATCCTTCTACATGAAGCCATCTAGGTTGACTGGAACCATTCATTGAAGACACTGCCTTTTCTTCATTTTATTTATTTATTTATTTATTTTTGAGGCAGGGTTTCTCTGTGTAATCTTTGGAGCCTGTCCTGAAACTAGCTCTTGTAGAACAGGTTGGCCACAAACTCGTAGAGATCTGCCTGCCTCTGCCTCCCAACTGCTGAGTTTAAAGGCACGAGCCACCACTACCCAGCACCAATACCATGTTTTTATTACCAGCTGTGCAATACAATTTGAAATCTAGGATCTAGCCCTCATCTGATCAGAGATCTGGGAAATATGGCGTTTAAAATTTAATTTTTATAAGACTTTTCCTAACAAAGAGACAGGTTGGCTCCTAGCAGCAGCACTTTCTTTCCTCCAAAGACAGAAGACAAATGGACACAAAACAACTTCCATCCACAATTTGTTTCAACTGCCAACACTGACCGCAGTAAAAAACTGCCTTTCATCTAAACTGAAGATCTCCAGACAGAATCTCTGGAATCGACAGCCTAGCTGCTCATGTCAAGGTAGGCTTGTCTTCCTACAGATTTCTTAGCCCACAGGATCTTCTGGAGCCTGGCAGGCCCTGCACTAATAGCAAAAGAAAAATATCATTCTTAGTGACCATGGAGGACCCTGAGGAGTAACTCTAGGTGCCAACCAAGTAAGTTCTCTGTCATATTTCAATCAATAACTCAAGTAAAATTTTATCCTTCTCCAAGATCTCTAATGCAGTTTGACATCTGAGAGGTTTTATCAGTTTAAAAGGACAGCCTCACCAAACAAATTTCAATAAGATATTCTCTCTCATGCTGCCTTTCATAGTCTTAAAGATACTTTTCATTATGCAAAAAAATCTGTCACAGTCATTCTAATATTAATATGCTGCTGTCTAAAAATTATGTTTTAATAAACCCAAAAAATTCTTGTGAGTTACAGGGAGCCAAATTGAAGGCTCTACCTTAAACAGGTCAGATATACCCCTCTCAATTCCCTGCTCCTAAATTTTTTTTTCCCCTAAACTTAACTTTGTTCTCTATTCTGCCAATACCTTAAACAGGTGTAAGAGACATCAGACATTTCTATGCTACAAACACCGGACAGGAACAAAGAGACCAGATACCCTAGGATGTGACCAGCACCAAGCTTTCTCAGGTTCCTCTTCCAAGACAACACCCACAAATAATCAGGAAACAGTCTTGAGAATCTATCGTCCCAACTCCTTTAACCTGTTGTGCCTAAACTCCTGCCTTTTTATTATAACAAAGAGATGGGACTGTAATGTTCTGTCCTGTCCCTTTAAGAGACAAGCCCCACTCACTTCCTTCCCTGCCTGCCCAGGTAAGCAGATCTTCCTTCTGCTTCCAGCCTGAGCTCCTTCCCTTTTAGTCTCTTTCCCAAAGTGGCAGCTTCTGCCTCTCTCCCTTCTCCCCTCTTTTCTCCTTCCCACTCCTCTTTTTCTCTCTGTTTCTTTCTTTCTCTCTCTGCCTCTCTCTGCTCTTCCCCCTTCTCCCCTTTCCTTTCCCTTCCATAACCCACAAAATAAATAGCCACTTTCTCTGCATGAGGTGTCTCTGTCTCACCTGCCATGTGGCTCCCTGCCTGGGACCTGGCTGCCTTTGTGGCCCGCCATGGTCTCGTGGCCTGCTGCCCACTGCAGCCCCTCAGGGAATGGTACCATTTTATTTTTACCATAACATTGGTGCTTGTGACTCAGCCAAGCTCTCGCCACATTCCCTCCCACCTGCAGGTGGGCAGACTGAGGACACATGGAACCCTGGGCTCCAGAACCAGGTTTCTTTACAACAGCTCTGCATTTTATCTGCCTAAATGCCGACCTTTACACACACTAGCAGCTTTGATGGTGACTTTTCACCTTCTGGCCAGTCAACCACAGCCTTCACGGCTACGGTTGAGCACTTTGCTGACATTCATCTCTGGTTGCTTCCCATGGCTAAAAACATGATTGGACTACCTAGGGTAGTAGTCCACCCACTCTGGCACTGCACACACTGTGGTGCATTCGTTTTGGGGCCTGGGGTCCCTCAGATTTTTCTTTTCTTTTCTTTTCTTTTTTTAAATGTGTTTATTTATTATTTATACAACATTCTGTGTGTATGCCTGCAGGCCAGAAGAGGGCACCAGACCTCATTACAGATGGTTGTGAGCCACCATGTACTTGCTGGGAATTGAACTCAGGACCTTTGGAAGACTAGGCAATGTTTTTAACCTCTGAGCCATCTCTCCAGCCCCTAGATTTTTCTTTTCTTTTGAACCACTCATAAGTGGTCCCTGCCATGAAAGACAGCTTGGACAGGCTTTGGTTTCAGAGTCGCCTAGACCAGACAGAGCCATTCAGGCTTTAACACCCTGCCTGTAGAGAGGAGATGTCCATCTCTAGGCCCTGCAGTGTTCATTCGCTATTTTAACAGGTTTTCACATTTTCAGCTATGGTATAAAGCCTCAAACTATCCCTGCCACCTGCCTGTGAATGCTCTGCCAGTGTCCCACTGCCTTTGCTTTTCCTCAAACTATCCCTGCCACCACTATCACTGGTTCCATGGACACTGACAAAATCAGTTGGATCCATGAGGCAACTGTTTTCAATTCCAGCCTTCCCACTGTAGCTTGTGGTGTAGTGATTCCGCGGCAGAGTAAACCATGCCTCTAGGTCTCTCTTGTTATTATGTTTAAAACTCCCGTAGTTTAAAAAAAGTATCATCTCCATACTCCATGTGACAGCCGCCATTTTGACTGAGGTCAGGTGACCTTACCATCTTCTTAACTGAGAACCAGGTGACTTTGCTGCTATCTTAACTGATGGCCAGGTCAGGTGACCAAGTCATGCCATCTTTACTGAGGTATTCCCTTCCTGGTTCCCCGGTGCTGACTCTGTTGCATGTGTGTTTTGTGCAGTGGCATGCCTTTGGTAGGACCCACCACCCAATTCATGTTCACTCTGTGTGTGTGTGCATACATGTAACTTAAATGCACCTATGTTTACTGTTAAATGTTATAATTGTCTGTTTATTGTATCTCATTCCAGACTACAAAGCATTAAGTCTCTTGTTTTAAATCGGTATGTACTTTCAAGTCTCTTTATCCAACCCTGCTTTACCTGTTAAGTTGAGAGCCAGTACAACCAAGCTTGGACCCCACTCTGCAGGCAGATTCTATACTGTAGTTATAACTCATCCATACCTGGTAAACAGTCCTCAATTGCTCAGAGATCTGGGGAATATGGCATTTAAATGCTTTATTATTAAAACCCTTTTCATAACAAAAAGAGACAGGTTGGCTCCTAGCAGCAGCACTTTATTTCCTCCAAAGACAGAAGACAAATGGACACAAAACAACCTCCATCCACAATTTGTTTCAACTGCCAACACTGACCGCAGTAAAAAAAACTGCCTTTCATCTAAACTGAAGATCTCCAGACATGGACAGAATCTCTGGAATCGACAGCCTAGCTGCTCAGGTCAAGGTAGGCTTGTCTTCCTACAGATTTCTTAGCCCACAGGATCTTCTGGAGCCTGAGAGGACCTGTGCTATACAGCAAAAGAAGAATACGACCCTCAGTGACCATGGAGGACCCTGAGGAATAACTCTAGGTGCCAACCAAGTAAGTTCTTTGTCGTATTTTAATCAATAACTCAAGTAAAATTTTATCCTTCTCCAAGATCTCTAATGCAGTTTGACATCTGAGAGGTTTTATCAGTTTAAAAGGACAACATCACCAAACAAATTTCAGTAAAACACAAATACAAGTTATCAAAATGTGTACCTGCAAATTATAAAGGTGTGAGGACAAATACAAATTACCAAATCTCGCTCTCACCCTGCCTTCCATAGTCTTTTTTTTGGTTTTTTCCTTCTTTATTGATATTTATTGAGTTCTACATTTTTCTCTGCTCCCCTCCCTGCCTCTCCCCTCCCCCTTCAACCCTCCCCAATGTCCCTATGCTCCCAATTTACTCAGGAGATCTTGTCTTTTTATAGTTTCCCATGTATATTATGTCTAAGTAAGTCTCTCTTAGTGTCCTTATTGTTGTCTAAATTCTCTGCGATTATGGTTTGTAGGCTGGCTTTCTTTGTTTTATGTTTAAAAGCCACCTATGAGTGAGTATATGTGATAATTGTCTTTCTGTGTCTGGGTTACCTCACTCAAAATAATGTTTTCTAGTTCCATCCATTTTCCTGCAAAATTCAAGCTGTTGTTATTTTTTCCTGTTGTGTAGTACTCCATTGTGTAAAT
>JAQHUG010000122.1:4741969-4791329 GCA_028555095.1 Dicrostonyx torquatus
GATTTTTGTATGTTGAACCATCCCTGCATCTGTGGGATGAAGCCGACTTGGTCATGGTGGATGATGGTTCTGATGTGTTCTTGGATTTGATTTGCCAGTATTTTATTTAGTATTTTTGCATCAATGTTCATGAGTGAGATTGGTCTGTAATTCTCTTTCTTAGTATTGTCTTTCAGTGGTTTGGGTATCAGGGTAATTGTAGCCTCATAAAAAGTGTTTGGCAATATTCCCTCTGTTTCTATTGTGTGGAATAATTTGAGAAGTATTGGCATTAGTTCCTCTTTGAAAGTGTTGTAGAATTCTGAGCTGAAACCATCTGTTCCTGGGCTTTTTTTTTTTTTTTTTTGGTTGGGAGATTTTTGACTGTTTCTATTTCTTCAGCAGTTTTAGGTCTCTTTAATTTGCTTATCTGGTCTTGATTTAATTTTGGTAAGTGATATTTACTTAGAAAGTTGTCCATTTCTTTAAAGTTTTCCAATTTTGTGGAGTACAGTTCTTCAAAACATGACCTGATGATCCCCTGTATTTCCTCCAAGCTGCAGTAGGGCAAGAGGTTGGAGTGAGGGGATTTTCCAGATTCAGGACCCTGATTGGCTGACATTTGTTTAGAGGTTTTGAGAAAAGGGGAATAGGTGAGTCCTGGGCTCAGGGACACCTGGTGATCTTATTTAACTTATCTAGTGTTTGGAATGTCATCGGGTACTTCCGTTTAGATGCTGGCCCTCCTTGGCTTGTGACAACTTATAGCTTTCCCTGGAACCCAAGTATTACCTGCCATAAATTGAAACTCAGGCCTACTTTTTAGTTGGTTTTTATTAGGTGTTTTATTTAGGTTTTATTAGCTGTTCTGGTCCCCTACTAGCTGGGATCTTCATTTCTTGTGATGCTGCAAGACAATGACCTAAGCAGTCTGACAGAGGGCTTGGAACAGCTTCTAAGTCCATGGGTCTCCATCCTTTGGAGGTTGTCCAGGGGTAGTCAAGGACCACCTGCCTGTCAGAAGTTTGAACTGAGATTCACAACATTCGTATAATTGCAGTAGTAAAATAACTACGGAAAAATTTTGTTAGTAGGGGGATCACCATACCATGAAAAACCAATGGCTTAAAAATGTATCTCGTTGCTTCTTAGGGTCTATTCAGGCTTTAAAATGTATATCTAGCCTTCTTGTCTTTGCTAACTTTGTTAAGCTTAAGTTATTTGGATAGACTGAGTCATATATATTAAAAGGAGCTTCAAATGAAAAATTTTTGTTCTTTAATGCTCATACTTATCAGAGATAAAACTATGAAGTCCTTTTCCCAAGGTCAAGCATTCTGATAAAGCTCCCATTCCCTCAGGGGGCTTGGAAAAAGCGATTGCTCCCTAAAAAGGGAGTCACCCTCCTTATCTCTGGCAAAAGGAACTTGTGGCCCTTCCCTAAATTGTGGCTGATGCCTTAGAACTTGTCAAGGGCAATGCTAGCCCCTAGGCCCCCTCCTGTTCCCTGTGACCTTTTCCTTGACTTCCCAGGAGACAGCATTAACAGTTGGATATTAACTTGTTCTGTTTTTACCTTTGGAATGGCCATTTTAGTTTCTTTATTAGCTTCAATTCAAAATCATTATTTTTAAGACTAAACCTGACAGAAATGTAAAGTCCTGTCTTATGAAAGCTACTAACATATTGTAGACTATTAGGAAATACAAGTAAATAGTCAGTCATCCTTACATTACTGATATAATTAATTACTGGGATAGGCCTTATTTAATCTCCTGTATATGTTTTCAAAGTCAAACTTAAAACAAGTAGCTAGAAACAAAGTTTATCTTACCAGATCTTCCTAGACAGCCCTCATACTTCAGAGATCTGTAGAATATAGCATTTAAAATCATGATGAAAAAGCTTATTATATTTGACAGAGACTACAAGATCCTAGCAATGACACAAGGTCTCTAAAGAAGATTATGGGACACCATGATGTCTCCACCTGAATTTTGGCAATGCTGGTCACTGAGCAAGATGCCCCTTTTTAACACTTGCTGCCAGGACCCTACCCAAACTAGGGACAAACAGCAGGACACTAGAGAATTGTGCTAATAATAATAATAATTAATAATAAATCACCTTATGGGCATGGCAAAGGCTGATTCTTCTGCCTTCAATGCTATGGAGACCTGGGAATCACTAACTGTATATGAACGGGTCCCTGTCATTTTTAATAGATTCGGAAGCTGTTTGGTCTACACCCAGGTATAATTTATTTATCCTTCTGAGATCTCTGATAGTATTGATGGTTAGGCTTGCTATAACTTTGTCAGCTTGGCAGCATCAGACAACCAGATTCTTCCACAAGGCAGTAGCCAGAGTGTTAGCTCATTTTATATATAAAAATCAAGCCTTGCTTTTTGTAAAGCTACTAGGTCTCTTAATCAAAAATGTTTTAAGATATATGAAGGTCTGAGGATATCAAAGTTTATAAGCTTTGAGGGGCACAGAAAATTATTTAAGATGTAAATACAGGTTACAAAGATATAAATAGATGATTAAGATATAAAAAATGTTTCAGATTTATTTCCCCTTCTATGGTATAGTTCTGATAAGCTGATAGAGCAGTGACTACTTATTTTTCAGTTACAAGCTCAAGATTTTAGATTTATTTTGGTTGTCATCTAGGTATAGACTTTAAGGTGCTTCTCATCAGGCCAAAGGTATCTGTGTCCAATCTATACCTGGCTTTCTGTACAAAAGAAAAAAATGTACATGCTTCTAACCAAAATATGTAGTTTTACCTAGAACTCAAAGGAATGAGTCTATTCCTGTTGTTTTACAGATACCTGCTATGTGCATTTTCTTCGATATGGATTTCAATATGGGCCTGAATGCCTCAAACTTAATATTTTCCTTGAAGTTTATAAGTTGTAACTTCTGTTCCTAGTTTGAACTTGTCTCAACAGGTTTCTACCTGGCTGGCAGATGCATTCAAGCACCAGTTGCTGAGTACAACTTGCTCCAAATGACTGTGAGCCCTGGACTTGCTGAAAGCTGTTGTAGACCTATGTGAATGTTCTGTTCCTTCGGCAGTCAGCAAACCAAATGCTTCTGATGAATGCCCCATTGCCTGAATTCCCTCCTTACCTTGGACTAACCTTTCAGCCTTCTTGGGCCCTAAAAACAATGCCCCAATGTCAGCTCGAAGTAGTTATAGAAAAGAACACGTCATCCTGTGCCCTCTGCCCAAATGGGTTGAAATGTTGAGACAAGGGGGAACTCCCTCACATGGGGGACAAAATTGCTACATTTAATGCCCATTACCAGGAAAGTAGGCCCAGAGTTGTCAACTGATAGATTTATTAACGAAAATAATTCTGCAATAAGACACCTGACCTTATTTGTGCAGAACCAAAGAAGGTATTATTATTATTTCTATATAAATCATTCAGGATTATAATTGGCTGTACTCAAAGATCACAACTATAGGATCTTAAGAATGGTAATAGATGCAAATGTCACTGCCCTAAAAAAATCCATAAGCTAATGGTACTGAGGTCCCAATACTACTCCCTAGGCAGGCAGGACCCATGATTGAGTCCTATTATTGTATTTGTGAAAGTGGGTGAAATTAACTGGTGTGAGTGTGAAGGAAACATAGTACATACAACAAACCTGCTTAGAAGTTTATTGGGGAGGGTGTACAGGTCTGGTGAGGTTGGTGTGCAGAGGGAGAGAGAAAGAGAAAGAGAAGAGAGAGCTGAAGATGGCGCATCTAGCTTTTAAAGGTCACCTAGTGGATGTGCACAGGTGATGACCTGGCTGCATTACACGCAGACGACAGAGCTCACTCATGCACACAAGGGCTCATGCAGCTGCATCATATGTAGATGATGCAACCTTGCCGCACATGGGCCATGCCTGAGGGACTATCCACACATGCATGGCCCTGGAACCTGGACGTGTCAATCATATTGTGGCTGAAATCATAACATTCAACCCTTTTGTTTATTATAAAAATTTGGGGAGTTTGGGGTCTTTAATGGGTTAGAATGGGGCAAAAATTTGAGAAGTTTGGCGTCTTTAATGGGTGGGAATGGAGCATTGTAAGGTCTCTCGTGATTGCTTCCTGATGATTTTGTGGGCGTCATCAGGTCTCTTGAGACTGCTTTTTTCTGATTTTGTGGGCATTGGAGAGTTGAGATGGGGCAGCTGATTACTTTTGTGTTTTTTTTTTTTCTGGGCTCCATGGAACTGGCTGGCTGGCAGCTTGGACCTCGCAAGATGCTGGAAAGGCAGAAAATTATGTCTGGAAAAAATTTTAGATCCTGGTGATTAAGGGAGGAGAGTCCCTAGAGGTTTTTTTGGGGGGGGTGGAAGAGAGAATTTTCCAGGGGCTCCCGAGACCAGGGATGATAAGGGAAGAATTAAATGATACTTATTCTGGGCAAGTCTGGTCCATTTAGATAGGTCCAATTTGCTCCCTGGAGCTTACGAAAAAATTTTGAAAAGAAATAAATTTTAGATGTATTCAAAGGTTATTATTATTATGGTATAGTGTTGGAATAGAAGATGGTGGGGAGGAGGGAGGAAAAGGGGGAATTATTAGACCTGTCAATGTTTTGCCTGAAGCAAATCTTAAGGCACTTGTTCTCTTTAGCATCATGGTATTACCTTGGCATCCAGGAGACACTACTGCAGTCAGTGATAAGCCTGTTACGTTAAAGTCTGTTTTGTGAGTTTTTGGAGTCTGGGGCTGTGAATGTTTCCAAACTCTATTGTTTCCTCCCACCTGGGCTTTTGGCAATCCTTGTAGCTCTGGCTCTATATTTAATGATGGTCCCTATAATAACAGCTGAGTGGTTAACTGGAAATTTAAGTATGACATTGGATGGTAAAGCAGATAGGAGAAAGAGGAAGAGGGAGAGTGTATGGAATTTTTGGCACAGGAGAGTTGAGTACGGTGATGAAACTTATTTTTCTGGAACTGGAGAAAAAGTGGTTGATCTTGGTGTCCTCTGGAACTTAAGGGAGCAGGGCCCTGTTTGAATCACTGTATATGAGGTGGTATCTTGAGCTGGAAGAGTAAAAGGTTTAAGGTGAGACAGGTGGATCCAATGAGAGAGTCCCTTGAGTTTGGCAGCTGTGGGAGTTACAAGAATTACTTTAAAGGGGTCCTGCCATTTAGGGGAAAGGGGTGAGGGGCGTTGGTCTGAGGGAGGGAATAGTACCTGATTTCCTATTTTAATTGGCGGTGGGCATGGGTTAGCACATGGTTGGGATAATGAGTAGTCAGTAAAATCCCATAATAAGGAGCAAAGATGGGATGACAGTGGAGTAAGCAGGTAATCAGGAAGGGGAAAGGTTTGAGGTGAGGGGCTGGGGGTTAAAACCGGCCATCCATACATGAGTTCAAAGGGCAAGATGGAAAGGGGGCTTTTGGGAAGAGCCCTGAGCCTAAGAAGGGCCAGAGGCAAAAGTTGTACCCAGTCAAGGTGAAGCTCCTGTGACATCTTAACAAGAACATTTTTTAAGGAATGGTTAGTTCGTTCTACCTTCCCTGAAGACTGAGGATGGTATGGGATGTGAAAATGCCAGGGAATGTTAAGAGCCTTAGATAAAGGTTGAGAGATCTGGGAGATGAGCTCTGGGCCATTATCCAACTGAAGAGAGGTCGGGATTGCAAACCAGGGGATAATTTCTCGGAGAAGAACATTGGAAACTGTCTGGGCCCTCTTGTTAGTGGTGGGAGACACTTCAATCCATCCAGACATGGTGTCCACCAAAACCAGGAGATATTTAACTCATCTGACTGTGGGCATATGAGTAAAATTAAACTGCCAGTCAGTTCCTGGAAGGGAGCCCTTGGCCTGGTGAGTGGGAAAAGGGAAGCTATGTTATTTGGTCTTGGGATCTGACTTTTGATAGATTTTACAAGAGGCAGTGCTAGCTTTTAAGAACTCTAAGTCTTCAGGGATGGGTTGGAGATGAGCCTTGACAAAATGAAACAGAGCTTTGCTATTAAGATGAAAGAGCTGATGTAGGTAGGACAGAATTTTCCAGGTGTCAGGAGGTATCTGTGAAAATGTGAGCTGGACTGTATGAGCCCTCTGAGGTGATTGAGGTAGGTTTGGACTCTGGAATGCTGCTGTTTTAGCTGCTTGGTCAGCCTGGTGAAGGCAAAGATATTTTGAGATTGAGAACTGGGAGGAATAGAGAAAAAATATCCTTAAGATCTAGAACTGAGAAGTGGGAGGTTCCTGGGGAGATAGTGGAAAGAAGTGTGTAAGAAGTAGGCACTACAGGAAGAAGAGGGACCACTGCAGAGTTAATGAGCCAGAGGTCTTGAACCAGGTGATAGGTTCCGTTTCCATTAGGATTTTTAATCAGCAAGTATAGGGTGTTAAAGGGAGAAGAGGTGGGGTGAAGTAGCTTTTTTCTTAGAAGGTCAGAGATATAGGCTTAAATCCTCTAAGGCTCTGAGAGAGAGGGGGTACTGAGCTTGGGTAATATACTTAATAGAGTCTTATAATTGGATAATGATGGGGGAATGGTGTTTAGCAACAGAGGGGTTTTGGGTGTCCCAGACTTGGGGGTTCTCCTGAGAGGCTGGTAGAGGAAAAGACACCTTGGAGCTGGGAGGTTGGGAGGCTAGGAGAAGGAGAAGGGGAGCTGCTGGTGAGTCTGGGGTAAGGTGAATGGAAGGAGCAAATGAAATGAAAGCTCCTACTTTTTCTAAAAAATCTCTTTCCATAAGAGGTTCCGGCAGGTTAACATGACTAAAAATGAATGAGTGAGATAAATACCCCTAAACACACAGTTAAGTGGTGGGGTCTGCTGAGGTAGATAAGGCTGTCCTCCTACCCCGACAATAGAGAAACTAGAAGGAGAGGTAGGCCCCAGAATTCCCTCAGTACTAAGTATGTAGCTCTGGTGTCCAAAAGAAAGGAGATGGGCCGTTCTGATACCATGATGTTTACCCTTTGCTCCCTGTTACAGATGACAGTCGTGGTCAGGTCAAAGGAGCCCGGGCAGTCTTGCTCATCCATGGCCAGACCTAGAAGGTCAACTTGAGAATTTTCTGGGTTTGATATCTCCATGCTACTATGTAATCGACTGCCCAATGTCCTTCCCTAGGGCTCCTTGAATAAGGTCTCCCAGGACCAAGATGAGGATTAGGGAATGCTTGAGCCAGTGACCAGTCTTACATTTCAAACATGGTCCTGGCAGCTCTTGAGCCCCAGGGGGCAAGGGAGCAGCATGGACAGCACAGATTGTGTGACCTTGGCTGGTTGGAGGGTCATGGCTAGCACGTGACAGTGGTGGTTGCAGGCTTTGTCATTCCTTGCATGGCATACCTTAAAATCCAACTCTAAGACTTCTGCCAGTGGGCTCAAGGGACCTTTCTCCAAATGTCTAAGTTTAGCCTTAATGTCAGGGTAGCACTGCGGGGGTGGGGGTGGGGGGAATGAGTCATGAGTAACTGTCTGCCTTCCATGGTTTCTGGATCTAAGTTAGTATATTGTAACAGAGTTTTAGTGAGGCGTTCCAAAAAATGCAGAAGGATTTTTCTTCATATCTTGAATGACCCCCGAGAGTTCATTATAGGTTACTGGCTTAAGGACAGCCTTCTGGCAAGTCAAAAACTGGTCCCTAGCTAAATTTCCACCTGGGGTGTTATAATCCCAGTGTGGTTCCTGCTCAGGGACTGCCTCTGCCCCTAGGGGGTGTGTTGCATTTGTTTGGTGAACCTCATCTGCATGTAGTCTGGCCTGTTTCCAAACTGGCCTGTGCTCTTCAGGAAGTAGGTTATTAGATAGGATCATATAGATATCATGAAAGGTGAGACTATAAGACTGGGACTTAGAGCTTAGATAGTAAAAGGCTTGGATATAAGGAAACTTCTTCCATTTGCCTGTGGGCTGACAGTAGTTAGAAAGCTCCTGTAGTTATCAGGATCTGGTGTAGGAGGGTCCTTCTGTATTTCTGTTGCTTTCATTGGTTGAATAAAGAGACTGCCNGAAGATGACATATTGCTTGTATTCAAAGGAAAACAGATGAGGAATGAGAGAACAGTGAGGGACGTTCTGACAAAATGAGGACTATGAGGTCAGACAAGAGAAGACATCAGGGTGGCCATGACCAAGTGTCTGTAAATCCACCAATCATGTAAGGAAAGAACAGCTTGACTTGCACAGGTCCACAATGGGTGGGAATAGGAGAGGTGAGGAAGCTGCTGAAACTGTCTCTTCTACAAGAATGGAGACAGTGGGACAGATGGACTTGATGTCCAGTCCCTCCCCTCTGGAAGAGTGTGCTCAGAACCATAAAAAGATTATTCTAGAAGCTTGTCGTCTGCTTTACCACAGAACTATTTCTGCTGTTTGTTTGTCCTCTAATTAAAACCCCTTTTCAGGTCATTCAGGGCCTTCCCCGGCAGACACTTTCTCATCCAGGATTATCTTTCTCTTCCATGGACCCCTCCTGATGGCAGTCATGGGACACCCACCCTTCCCAGCCAGGTGCTATGCTTTCTGTGAGCCACAGCACTTCTCCTTCTTGTCCTATCAGCCCCACCTGTATTTCTGTTGTTTTCATTGGTTAAATAAAGAGACTGCCTTGGCCTTTTGATAGGGCAGCCCTTAGGTGGGCAGAGTAGACAGAATGGAAGGCTGGGAGAGAGAAGGCACTGGGGCAGACACCATGTTTCTCTGGCCTGAGATGGATGCAGGTTAGGATCTTTCCTGGTAAGCCACTACCTCATGGTGACACACAGACTATTAGAAATGGGTTGAAGATGTAAGAGTTAGCCAAAAAAAGGCTAGAACTAATGGCCAGGCAGTGACTTAATTAATACAGTTTGTGTGTAATTATTTTGGGTATAAGTTAGCCGGGACCAAAAGCAGGACCGTAGCTGGGAACTGGGAGCCAGGAGCCGGGGAATGCAGCACCTGCCGCCTCTCATGCAACAAGGATCAAAGGTGCTGTTAGGAGGCCACTTTAAATTGTTATCTAATTTGTAAGGAGGACATTTTTTGAACAAAAATGGACAAGTATGGGAATCTGTAAGTAGGGCATTAAGGCTTGGGGTTTTAGGGCCTCTAAAAGGCATAGGGGGGAGCTGGATTGATGGTCTTGGATGGCTTGCTACCCATAGCTGAAACCGTGAAAACCTGCGAAAACAGTGACACCACAAGGCTTATAGGGGGACGTCTCCCCTCTATAGGTGGGGTGTGAAATGGCAGCGAACACTGCAGGGCTTGTAGATGAGTGCCTTCTATCTATATGGGCACGGGCGACTCGGAAGCCAGAGACCAAGCAGTGTCTCATGGCAGGGGCCACTGATGAGTGGTCCAAAATAAAAGAAAAGAAAAGAAAAAGAAAAAGAAAAATCTGAGGTGGGCAGGCAATCCTGGGTTGTCCAATTACATTTTTAGCTAAGGGAAGCAATCCAGAGAAGAATGCCAGTGAGGGGCTCAACCATAGCTATGAAGGCCATGGTTGAGGATTGTCCCCCATTTCTAGGAACACCAGAAGATTGCTGGGAGCTCAAGGGTCAATTTCTCGGGTTCAGAGAAACAGTTAAGTTGACCAGAATGGGAAAACTCACCGATTGAAGCCGATGGTGTGCATAGAGGTTGTGCTCAGGCAGATGGAACAAGTGGTTGTTGTGGAAAAAAATACCTGGTTCCAGATCCCAACCCCGGGAGAGGGGTGGGAGAGCCTCCTGAGTCTCACGGCACCAATGAAATTACCTGAAGGTAACATGAAACACACAACAAACCTGCTTAGGAGTTTATTAGGAGGGGTGTGTACAAGCCTGGTGCGGTCACTGTGCAGAAAGAGAGAGTTGAAGGTGGTGTGTCCAGTTTTTAAAGCCCGCCTAGCACATGCAGACAGGAGGATGACATGGCTGCATCATATGCAGATGATGGAGCTCATGAATGCATACAAGGGCTCACGCAGCAGCATCGTACAGAGATGATGCAACCACGCCACACGTGGGTCATGCCTGAGGGCTTGTCCGCATGTGTGTGACCCTGATACCCAGAAGTGTCAGCCATACTGTGGCTGAAATCCTAACAGTGGGGAATAAGGGACCCAGAACAGCTTAGCCACACTGCTGCCATGACACCTAATAAAAACCAGCTAAAAAGTAGGCCTGAGTTTCAGTTTACTGTCAAGTAACACTGGGTTCCAGGGAAAGCTGTAAGTTGTCACCAACCGAGGAGGGCCAACATCTAAAGGGAAGTACCGACTTCCAAACATTAGATAAGATTAGATAAGATCACAAGATGTCCCTGAGTCCAGGATTCACCTATTCCCCTTTTCTCAAAACCTCTAGACAAATGTCAACCAATCAGGATCCTGAATCCTGAAAATCCCCTCACTCCAACCTCTACTGTGATTAAAAAAACAAACAAACAAACAAACCCTGCCCCACTGCAGCTCAGGGTCCCTCCTACTCCACCTGCTGTGTCAGACAGACAGACAGAGGACCCAAGTTAACTTGTAATGAAAAAGGCTCTTTTCATTTGCATCTGATCTGGTCTCTTGGTGGTTTCCTTCGGTATAGACTCTGGGCACGATAAGTTCTCTGTAGTTGATCTTTCTTGTTGGACTTTTTTGAGGACCGCCAGCTCCCCAATTGTGACATGGAGACTTCTTTGTTTGTTTGTTTTGAGACAAGGTTTCTCTGTGTAGTCTTGGAACTTGCTCAGTAGACAATGCTGGCCTTGAAATGCTCTGCCTGCCTCTGCCTCCTGAGTGCTGGGATTAAAGGTGTGTGCCAGCACTGCCCAGCAACATGGAGACTTCTTATTAATTATAAGAGCTAGGCCTTAGATTAGGCTTGTTTCCAACTAGCTCTAATAACTTAAGCTAATATGTCTCTATTAATTTACATTTTGCCATGTGGGTCTTTACTTCTCCTCAACTTACTCTTGCTGGGGCATCTCCTCCTGTGCCAGATTCTAACTCTGTATTTCTCTCTTTGCCTGAAAGTCCCGCCTATTCTCTCCTGCTTAGCTATTGACCATTCAGCTCTTTATTAAACCAATCAGGTGTCTTAGACAAGAGAGGTATAACTTGGACACATTTTCACACAGTGTAATCAACTATCCCTTAACAGTCCTCTACAAGAACAGAAAATGCTCTTAACCACTAAGCCATATTGACAACCCACTCTTCCCTCCACTTCTCTCAGCATGTAAAAGTTGACAGAATCAAAATGCTGTTGGCATACAGAAAACTTAAATAAATTTAAAAAACTTAAATAAGTAAATGAGTCAGGGGATTAGAGAAGGAGCAAATCTCAGTGTGCATTTCCTGCCAAATTTTATACACACACACACACACACACACACACACACACATACACACACCACATACGCGCACATACACAAAAAGTTACCACAATCAGTACTTCCTATAAGGACCACCACAACCTTGAAAAAAAAACTCTGCAATGATCTCTGTCCAGCCACTACCCATCTAGCCTTGGGTGAAGGTGACTCTTTCTATTGATCCACAGAACCAGGTCTTTTTGCTTTAAGAAACTTCCTCTGCTTTAACATATTCAGACTTGAATACAATCAGACTTTGTTATATCTATTTCCATTCTACTTCTAATAAAGCTTATTAACCTTTGGAGACAACCCAGCACTTTGGTGCTTATTTTAGGCTGATATTCTTATTAAAGAGATGCCTCGAAGGGAGGTTGGCTTAAGTTAGAGAGTGTCATTCACAACTTTCAACTGAAAAACCAAACGTTTGCCAACATCATTTATTGTCTCCCTTGTTCTAAAAAAATATTTTATTGCCATGGCATGACTACGGTGGTCAGTGGACAACCGTGGGGAGCTGAGTCTCTCTCTTTCCACCACTAGGGATCAAACTTAGGTTATCAGGCTTTGGGGAAGGTGCCTCTTCCTCTCCAGCCATCTCAGCAGCTTCTGTTTGTTGACTTTATACTATTCTGATGGAGAAAAATTTTAGCTTGTAGTCTCAGGTGCATAAATTCTTTCTGATTCTTTGTCCTTTTGAGTGGTGGGTTTTGACTGTTTTAAGTAAAAATAGACTGGATGGTTCCTGCACACCATGGTGCATGTCTCAGGTAGCTGAGTGTTCCTAGAAAGATGAGGTCTAGAGACCAGGATGGGGCCTGGGAAGCATTTTCTGGTTAGATGTGGGGAGAGGGATGGGAGACGATTGTGCTTGTCAGGAGGCCCAGTGTGTCTCTTTCACTGTGCCACATGCCCGAGTATGTCTCTAGTTGGGGATGTAGTAGGTCACCTGGCTGGCATCCCACAAGGCCCACCATCTCTTCTCAAAGTACCGCCGAGCTTTGCAAGCCTCGTGGGCTGATTTCTTCCTCTTAACCAGGTTGTTCCACTCAGCTCTCCTGAATCCTTTCTTCTAGTTACATAGCTCTCACACCTTAATGTGCACTCTCATTACCTGAAGAACTTGATAGAAGACTCAGGGACCGCCTCTGTGAGCTGGAAGTGGGGCAGGGCTCATTAACTCACACTTTTAAAGAGTTCCTTCTAGGTTCCAGGGAGGATCAGCCTTCTGAAGCCCTGGCCCTGCCCTTTCAAAGGGTGGAATAATCTTCCACAGCCTGTGCAGTCTACTGAAGTTCCTCTGGCAAACCAATGGCTCGCCCCAGCCCTCACTGGGCTGGGTGTGGGATGATGTGGGCTCAGGGAGAACAAATTTGTGTTTCAAAGTTAATATTAACAGTTTTGGATTACAAAATGGAATGGGGTCCTACTAATAAAATGTCCCGATCACATTAATATGTACACTTTATATCTATTAGAAATTGTTGAGTTTTTTGGTTTTGTTTTTGAAGAAGGAAAAGGTGATTATAAGTATATGTAGACTCTATTTTCATGAGAAAGTTTCTTTCATAATGGCTGTGGGGAAGGATGACTTCTAGATTTGTATGTGTAAGAAACAGTGATAAATTAATACTTATTACAACAGAAAAACACAATCACCTTCACATATCCATTTAAAAAAGGACTTCAACAAATATCATGTAATTGCTAATAATCATTGTTTGCACTGTTGGTACTACTCTGAATAAAATTTTTCTGAGCTTAGTTTCACTTTTGACACATTAAAATGTTTGCTTTTTGGATACTTAATGGATTTGTGGGGATTGTTTATCTATTTATTTATTGCTAATAGAATATAAAAAACATAATTAAATATGGATTGGTAGCACTAAAGAGCTCTTTGACTGTGTTCAGGCTGTGTCAGTGTGTATGGGGGAGGAACAGAGAGCAAAGGACATCTGGACATCTGGGAGTACAAAGATCCTGTCTTCCTAGACAGCCACGGTGAACTGGTCAAAGGCTCTGACCGCCTGACTTCTGTGGAGGTGTCAGAAGAGAATGGTGAGCTTCCACGGGGTTACACAAACCTGAAAAATCTAGGCTGGCTCCTGAGTACTGGGGAGACTCATTTCAAGTCTAGAGTCCAGGTCCACAGTGGGTCCTGATGGACTGGACTTTAATGTAGAGAAAGGTAAGTACAGGCCCCTCAGTGTTCCCATCTCTGTTTAAAATAAACACTAATAAAAGAGTTCATAAATGTGGCACCAAATCACAGAAAGGGGTAATTTGCTTATGTTGGTCATGAGGCCATAAACTGGGACATTATCAAGCATCTTTTTGAGGGACTGAATCAAGCTATAATTAGGTAGGTCCGAGCCTGGCAACTATTTTCATAGTAACCTATTTTTTAAAACTTGCTAACCAGCTCTTTAGTTTTATGAACATTGCCTGTGTCAAGAAATGATGGAGAGCTGGGTGTGGTGGTTCATGCTTTTAATCCTAACACACAGGAGGAAAAGGCAGGATGACCTATGTGAGTTCCAGGCCAAGTTGGTCTATATATGGAGGACTTAAGGCTACCTAGTGATATAGTGAGAACCTATCTCAAAAGAAGAAGGAGAGGGAGAAAAAGAAGAGAGAAATCGTAGCAAACACTGATTCCATTCCCCTCAAGTTCTCTATGGTGCATCTTTCTTGCTTCTCTGAACCCCTTTGGCCCTGCATAGCCGTAATGCTGATGGCAGTGTCCTCCCTGTCTGCGGTAAGGCTACATCATTGGTATCCAGGACAAAGAGAATACAGCTTTGTGTGTAATTTAAGTTTTTAGTAGCCACATGAAAACATGAAAAGAAACAGATGAAATTCATTTTGTCAATGTCTTTTATTCAGTCCAATATACCCCAAATATACCAACATGGAAGCAATATAAAACTTTTGAGATCATTACAATTACTTTTTGCGAATGCTTTAGAATTAAAATGTGTTTTATACACACAGCACATCTCTGTTAGGATTCGTTTCACCTCAAGTACTCAGCAGTCACATGGGCTGGTTGAACAGTGCAGCACCAGGTACATGCAACATTGAACAGTGCAGCACCAGGTACATGCAACATTGAACAGTGCAGCACCAGGTACATGCAACATTGAACAGTGCAGCACCAGCTACATGCAACATTGAACAGTGCAGCACCAGGTACATGCAACATTGAACAGTGCAGCACCAGGTACATGCAATATTGAACAGTGCAGCACCAAGTAAATGCAACATCGAACAGGGCAGCACCAGGTAAATGCAAGTGGGTTTCTAAAGACATTGCTACTGTGTCTACTAAGAGCATATTATTGTTGTTAGATCTAGCTGTACGTTGATGTTCCACATAAGCAAGATCATAAAGATCTGTTCTGACATGTGCTGAAGACCCAGTCTTTGACTGCAAGTGCCAATCATCTTAGCTTCTAAGATTTTTATTTATCTAATATCTTCTACTCGTGAAAATAGGACTCTTTCACACATGGCCCATAGTGGCTCCACGACCATTTTGTCAGGTACGAGGTTGGGTATTTCATGAAGTGCTGATGTTTAGACCGTCTTATCCTTGTGAATCAAGGTTGTAGCATCCCACATAACACGTAAAGGTGCAGATTTGTGAGTGGTTGCTAGAAGCCCATAAACAGGGGCCATAATCTGTTAAATTCTCAGCTCACCACTCTAGGTCATTTAGTGATTATAGGTTGTCTTAGGAGACCTTGTGCAATGCTCACCGTGTGGGAAACTTCCTTTTCCTCCAGTCTGTGAACCACACAGCTGACCTGGAACCAAGTAACGCGTCCCTTCACCTATTCTCACGCAATGAGCCGCTTGTCCAGTGGCTATTTAGAAAAAAAGGCAAAGGTCTTTATTGGACTTCATGAATTTTTTACAAATTATTATTTTAAGCCCAAGGAAAATTTCATGAGTTTGAGAGCAACCAGCAAGCTGTAAGCTTCTGCAGCCCTCAGAAGGGAGGTGGAGGGAGAAAGAGGAAGTTACGCTGTTTGACTTAGAGAGCCATGTTTAACCATGGAAGTCAGCCAGCAGTCACTGGAGGATGGAGGCCCGTCATCATCTGACATCCGTCAGGACTGAGAACACAGCTAACCTTTTCACTTACTCTCTGGAAACACATGTCTAAGGCCAGGCAGATAAACACATCTCCATTGTGTTAAAATTGTATTTCTAAGAATTTGTTCTGCTTAGAATATCATCATTTAGTGCCATATAATTGCTTATTCCTTAAAATCCTTTTTATTTCTATAAGTTTGGTAGTGATGTCTCCCCTTTCTTTTCTTTTTTTTTTTTTTTTGGTTTTTCGAGACAGGGTTTCTCTGTAGATTTGGAGTCAGTCCTGGAACTAGCTTTTGTAGACCAGGCTGGTCTCGAACTCACAGAGATCCGCCTGCCTCTGCCTCCTGAGTGCTGGGATTAAAGGCGTGCGCCACCATCGCCCCGCGATGATGTCTCCCCTTTCAGTGATAATTTGCTGATTTGAATTCTCTCATTTTGGCAGTATAGCTAATGGTTTATCTTCTGTTTTCATGGCTTTTCTCTTGTCTAATTTCCTTATTTCTGTTGTAGGTTTTGGCAAATTTCTTCTGTTGCTTAGAGGATGTTATTATTGGTTTGTTTCTTTTTTTCCCTTTTATTTTTGGGGAGGGGTAGGCGCGACAACAGGATAATTCTGCCTGACCGGGAACTTTATGCAGACCAGGCTGGCCTTGAACTCACAGAGATCTGCCTCTTTCTGCCTCCTAAGTGCTGGGATCAAAGGCCTGAGCCCCCACACTCAACTCTTCCTCTATTTTTTTTTTAAAGATAAAAGTTGTTAGGTTACTGATTTGATATCTTTCTAATAAAGACAGTTGAAACTGTGTATTTCTCATTAAGCACTGCTTTAATTGTAATAGTTTTGTCATTTTTCATTCCTTGTATTTTCCTTTGGGTTGTGTGTTGGCATAGGGCGTTGTGTAGTCCGAACTTGCTATGTAGCTGAGGATGTTACTGACTCAGGAGCTTCCTAACTCCAGGTCCCAAGTTCTGGGATTAGAGGCCTGCGTCACCACACCTACTTCATCTTGTTGTTGTCCATTGCAAGGCAGTTTCTGATTTTCCCTGTAAAGAACTGATACACTGATTTTCGCTTTTAAAGAAATTGATACTCGACACATTGATTATTTAGGAATGAGCAATCCAATGTATAAATTTCTCAAACTCCTTTCACTTCTTGTGTATGCATGTATGTGTGCACGACGATGTTTTTGTTGTGCTGTATGTGTGTGCTGTGTACATGATGAGGATATGTATACATTTGAGTGTGTGGGTGTGGAGGTCTGAGGTAGACATCAGATGCCTTTTTTCCATTGCTCTCCAACGTTTTTGAGACAGGATGTCTCACTGAGAAGCTCATCCGCTTGGCTAGGCTGGTTGGCCAGTGAGCTTCAGGATCCCCAGGACCCCCTCATCTGTCTCTCTCCATCCATCAGGCCAAGGCTTGGGTTATAAGCAAGCTCCACTCTGCCAAGCATTTTGTGTAAGTTCTTGGGATCTGAATTCAGGTCCTAGTACCTTCATGACAGACACTTTGCTGATCCAGTTGTCTACGTCCTCCTCAAATGTGAACTACTGACTTAGGGTCATAAAGATGTGTCTATACCGGGCAGCCAAGTAAGAGTAGCATCACGCTGGAGGGGATAGCGTAGTGCGTGTGCCAGGACAGAGGAGCTGGGACATTCTGTACCTTCTGCTTAGGTTCACTGGGAATCTAAAAATGCTCTTAAAAGAAAAAAAAAAAAGGCTTCAGAGGAATCTATTGGAAGGTACTGTGTGCTAGGGCAGTCTACTTAAAAATGTGGTCTGTGCTTGGGCTACTGATCAGTGAACTGGTTGTTACTGCCCTGCTGTGAGATAAGGAGCTTGTTCGAGATGTAAATCAGTCTATTGTTTCCGGTACTCATAAAGTCTGTCCATAAAAAGACAAACAGCTGCAGCCAAACAGGACAGCGCTTGCGTCTGTGGCCTTTGCGTGTAGAAGACTTTGTCTGAGGAGATATGAAGAGGAGTCCAGCATCAGCCTGCACACAGGCTGTGTGGTGATAGAGATAAGATGCTCCTATTTGTCTTGTTTCTTGGTAAGCCAAGCTCACCAAGCCCGAGCCAGGGAAGCTTCCTAGAGGGAATATGTGTGCTGCTTCCCGGAAGCAGTGAAGGCGAGGGGAGCTAGAAATGCCGGTTAAGGTTTTGACGATATGTAGGGGTGAAAAGGAATGGTTGTAATGATCTGTCCTGTCCCTTTAAGAGACAAGCCACGCCCATTCCCCCTCCCTGTCCAGCAGATCTTCCAGCTTCCGCCTGAGTCCCTTCCTTTTCTGCCTCTCCAAGAGGCAGCTTCCATCTTTCCCTTCTCTCCCCTCCTCTCTGTCTCTCTCTCTCTGCCCTCCCTCTCTCTCTTTTCTTCCATAACCTACTAAATAAATAGCCAACCTCACCCTGAATGGCGTGCCTATCCATGTCTCTGTCTCTCGCCCGCCCTGTGGCTTCCTGCCCCGGACCAGCTGCCTTCGGAGACCTGTGTGGTCTCATACACCACCCCTGCTTGGGACTGGCTGCTCTCAGGACCCCTGCCCACTGCCCCAGCTTGAGGACCTGCAGCATTTCTGCTCCCGCAACCGCTGGGCATCTTGCAGCATTTTAATTAATCCATCATGGTATTTGAGGCAAACATGATCTAAGCAAAAGTCTGAAAATGTGAAAAACGAGTTTGTAGTTAGAGACCAGGAAACAGTTTTAAGTGGAAATAAGGCATATCTATGTTAAGTACAGCCAAGAGACGTCAGGCAGGGTTTGAGGGCAGGCTAGATAGGACTTAGGTTCTATACCATGAAGTTTGTCTTCTGATTGGACGACAATAGGAACCAGAAAATGACATGATTCAACTGTGATTTAAAATTAACCTTGCACCACTAAGGGAACCCACCTAAAGAGAAGGAACCTGGACTGAGAGGCTCATCAGGATGCTATTTAAACAGTAAGAGCCCAAACGTAAGGGCCTGAAGCGGTTCTGAAAACAATGGCAACATACAAAGCTGTGATGGAGGGAACGTGTGTTGGGTTTGAAAACTGCTCAAGCGTGAATAAGGGAAAGAAAGGGTGTCTGGAATGCTGATCGCACAAAGCCAAGGACGGAAAGGCGGCATGAAGAACCGGTTGGGTGGGAAGATAATGATTTTGGCTTGGCTTGAGCTTGAGGTACTTGGCAAGACATCCAAGTAGAAATGTACATAGATAATGTAGGTCAACACCTCCAGAGAGATGGGAACTTCTGGGCAGTCAGCAGTGTGGAGATGACCAGAGAGCTCAGAAAGAGAAGCTACAGGAGAGCGGAAAGGCTGTTCACCAGGGGAGAGCCCTGGAGGCGTGGTGGGGGATGGAGTGGAGCTCAGAGAATGGAGGAGAGCCGATGGAAATGATTGACAGGCAAATGATCAGGGATGAAGATCCCCAAAGAACATGACACCCACAGAGGGACAGATGTGGAAGAGAATTGTGAGCCATTGTCATATGCGGCAGACTTAGTACTGGCTATAATATTAGGGCCCCCAAGCTTCAGTCACCTAGGTTGTATAAAACTCATGATGGATAATCCCAAGCAGCAGGGTTGAGGGAAACACACTCCTTGGAGCCTAAATCCACACCAAGGAAGCAGGAGAGCAAGAGAAGACAGAGGCTGCAGGTTACAAGAAACAGTTAAGGCAACATGTTTGTAAAGAATGAGCTAAGAAGTTAAGGTGGGCACAGAGATGTGACCCTAGAACAGTGGTTCTCAACATGTGGGTCATGACCCCTTTGGGGGGGGTCAAACAATCCTTTCACAGGGGTTACATCGTATCAGATACCCTTTACATTGCAGTTTGTAACAGTAGCAAAATTACAGGTACGATGTAGGAATGAAAAGAATTTTCTGGTTGGGAGTCGCAGGATTAGGCAGATTGAGAACCATAGCACTATGGGGAAGGAGGTGTGCTGCTTTCTGTGATGTAGGGGGAAAATCCAAATGTGAGGAGGGTGCACAGTCAATCACAGCAAGGACAAAAGGTTAAAGACGTTCTTGGCCAGTGCTCTGCTCTTCACAGGCGTGTGGGAAGGGAGGTCATCAGAAACAGGGAGGGGGCAGGGTTGGAAATGAGGGAAAAGAATCAACACACCTGCTAGAAATGAAACGAAGAGTCTGCTATAAATGAGTAAACACACCTCTGAAGCTCATCAAAGGCCTAACTGAATCAGATATCCAAGGGTGTGCAGTGAAATCAGTTGGCACTTTGCAGAAATGGAACGGTAACTATATAGTGGGAACCTGAGTCAATCCAAGCCGCCACCTGTGTGTTTTAGATTATCACTGCAAGCGAAAAATTGGCCCAGCCTGTATTCATGATTGTACTTCTCATACCTACAACGATATAAATTTGTGTGTGTTTATGAGTAGGTGTCAATGAGGGTTCACGTGCTTATAGGTTGCTGTTGTAGGAACATGAGGCCCATGGTCAACCTTGAGTTTGCTCCTCAGGTGTTATCCACCATGTCTTGTGACATGAGGTATGTTATTGGGACCTGGGGCTTTTGGTTTAGACAGGGCAAACTCCAGCGATTCTCCTTTTTCCCTTCCAAGTGTGTACCACCATACTGAGCTTGTTACATGATTAACGGGGGCCGCAGGGGTATGGAGCAGTTGATCACAGTGCATCTCAAGTTGGGAAGCAGAGAGATGAAGACATAAGATACAATCATTACTCATTTAGGTATCATATGAACACATAGTCAAAGGATATACTTTGTAAAAATTAATACTTTTAGGCGGGCAGTGGTGATGCACACCTTTAATCCCAGAACTTGGAAGGCAGAGGCAGGTGGATCTCTGTGAGTTCGAGGTAGCCTGGTCTACAAGAACTAGTTCCAGGACAGCTAGAACTGTTACACAGAGAAACCCCATCTCAAAACCATCCCCCATTCATACTTTTACATAGAACATCCCTTTAAGGGACCAGGAGACTCGGCTTGCTATTGCAATCGACACGGTTCTTATGCTACAGGAGGAGCAAATGATCAGATGACTCCCAGGAAGCCTTAGTCAGGGTTCCTCAGACAGACCCCAGAGCACACGGACCTCTTCTTACCACCAACTTTGGCCCGAGGGTTTTATTTTGGTTTTGTGGCCTTCCCTGGGTCACCAGGTAGTCTAGGGCACATCTGGGCGCTCTTCCCTCACTCCTTTCCTTAGAGTCAGACTTTGGTGAATTCAGTGCTGCTCTCAACCATTCTCAGCTTTCTCCTTACGACTCAGAGACTCTTCTATCACCCATGTCCTCACGGAGCCTGGTTCTCTGAGGACCAGGATTGACGTAGATCTTTCAGACCAGAGACCAGAGGTTAAAAAGGGGAGGCAGTGTCAGGTATGGGTTTCCATAGTCTTGCAGTACTCTAGGGCACTTGGGGGTCAGCAAGATAGCGTTAGGGAATAAGCGGGTGTGTGCATGAATATGCTTCCCCTACTAGCTCATTGATAAATAGCTACTCCTAGAAAAAGTGGCCTGGAAGTGGAGATGGAAGGCTCAAGTTGAGGGTAGCAGAGTCTTTCTCCCACAGCCCTGTTCCTAGAGCCCACCCTGAAAGAGGGTGGCTGGGTCAGGAAGTTGCTGTTTTTCAGGGCATCTACCGTTATGAGCAGAACAGTTTTGGATGGACTAGGGCTGGAGGGGGGCCAGGCAGAGGCAGCAGAAGCCCCACTATCCAGCACCAGCCTTCACAACTGCCTCGGGAAACACCAGGACTATTATTCCTCCTTTAGTCATCCACAGCCGGAAGTTCTGTTCCGGGAGGCGATCCTCAACTTCCTCCTCTCATTTCCAAAGAGACAGAGATGAGAGGTGGTCCGTGCCAATTAAAACGTAACTGAGGAGTCTGTTCTTATTGGGGGTTAAGCAGAGAAGTGTCTGGTGGGGTGTACTTGGCCCAGCTCTACTTCCCGCTCTTCTGGTGGAAGCGCTGCCATTTTTGCGGTGGATACATAACCTTCTTTAGTGCATAGTCGGGACAAATGCCGCTCAAGCTGCTTTGTTTTCCCGTGGTCACAGGCTGGGCTAGTAACTCAGATTCTTCCAAGTGAGGCTTGCTCTCAGATTCTAAACTAGAGCAGGACGGCGCTGCAAACCACAGGGAATGTTGTGTGACGTTTTACTCTTTACTTTTTGGGACCTGCCACCCAGCTCCCAAATAAATCACACACGGAGGCTTATTCTTAGTTACGAATACCTGACCTTAGCTTGGCTTGTTTCTTGCCAGTTTTTCTTAACTAAAATTATCCCATATATCTATTTGGTTTTTATCTTTCTCTGTGTCTGTATTCCTTTTCTTTACTTCTTACTCCATGTCTGGCTGTGTAGCTGGGTGGCTGGCCTCTGAAGTCCTCCTTCTCCTTTTCTCCTTCCCAAATTGCTCCTCATATTTCTTCTCTGCCTGCCAGTCCTGCCTATTCCTCTCTCCTACCTTGCCATTGGCCATTCAGCTCAGAGTTAAACAAATGCAACATGAACAAAAGTAACACATCTTAAAATAATTAATATTCCCCAGCATGGGAAGGATTCCTCGAGGGGCCAGGACTCAGAGGGGTCCTTCCTTAGCCTATGCGCAGGAATTCGACTCCTCTGTTTGGCCTTTAGAAGCCATGAGCTTCAACTTTCTCTCGAGTCTATGACCATGCCCGAAGCCTCCAGTGTTCCCTGCTTCAGTTGCCCAGACGTGGTTTCCACTTCCTGAATTGTACTCCGTGTTTCAAGACAAACCCTGGAAAGGAATGACGAGCAGACACTCAAGTTTATGTTTATGTGTCTAGACTGGATGTCTCATGATCATCACGGTGCCATTGCTGTCGTTGTCATCGTCATCATTGTCATTATCATGGTCCTCTTCTTCGTGGGTAAATAGATCTTGCCCAGGTTTCATAATTAGGAAGTGGGCAGGGTGGAGACACACAGTCAGCTCTGTCTGACTCAGCAGTGCCATGCTGGGATCTCCAAACACCCTCCCTGAGGGCTCATCTTATCCTTAGGTCATGACTCTGGCTTCTTCACTTAATGCTTAGTGAGATGGGAGGCCTGGTGCTTCCAGAGTTCCACTTCTATACTTGCAACCCAATACTATCAGCCTGCCTGCCTTCTAAGCTGCTCCTTGCTTTCTCAAAACCTCTCTCTCTTCTCTCTCTCTCTCTCTCAGCTGGGCATGGTGGCTCACATCTATAACCTCTAAGTTAGGAAGGTGAGGCAAGTTTGATTCCTGTCTGGGTTACATAGTAAATTCCAGGTAAGCCTGGGTTACAGAATAAGATGCTGCCAAAAGACAGACTGAAAGGAAGGAAGGAAGGAAGGAAGGAAGGAAGGGAGGGAGGAAGGAAGGGAGGGAGGAAGGAAGGAAGGGAGGAGGGAAGGAAGGAAGGAGATAGGTAGCTAGGTAGATGGATGGATACAGATCATTTTCTCTGTGCTTAGTACATACCAGTCCCTATTCTAAGCACTGTGTGTGTGTTCATTCACTTCGCTTCATCACATTCTGGTGAGGTAAGTGCTGTGCTCTCTGTCTCACAAGTGAGGAACTTAATGCCCTGAAAGACCTGAGTGGTTTGGTCAAGGTTACACAGACAGCAAAGGACAGATCCTCTCTGTGACAGAGTCTCCACTAAGGCATGGTGATTTGTTAGTTCATTATATTTACTCAGTGCCCGGTACCAGGTGGGTAAGTTAATGCCAGGACAGATGAAGGAGCGAGTTAAGAGAAAGCTAAGGCGTACCTGGTGAGTACAGAGGGGTACGAGGAGCCCAGTCCCGTTCCTCCCCATCTAAACGGGTGTCATCTGCATTTCCTGGTGCTCCCCTGTGCTCCTGTCATTTCCCACATAGCCTGTAGGTGTTTTAACGAGATTCCTGAACTAGTTCTTTTTTGTCCAGCTGACATAAAGATACGACTTCTGAATCTGCTACATTTCCCTGTGTCTTCTTTCACATAGGGCCAATAACTCTGCGAGAGTACTTGAGTGACAACTGAGTATTGTTTACTTTCTCAGGATTTAGGTATGGGGGAGTCCTAGGGTTGTGAGACACTTTGCTACCATCCATGCACCATATCCAGGTTTTCTATGGCTGATGCTTGAGGAAGGATTCAGCCTTTGCCTGAATTCGTTCTAAGATGGCATCCCATGGAAGACATAGCTACAGAGCTTCCCTGAGAGTATGAGGACATCTTGGGCCGACCTTCTTGGATGGAGCGGTAGTCACGGGGATCATTTGTGTTTTGTGGGCAGTTGTAAAAGGTTGACCAGATAACCCGGCGTCTGGAACGTAGAAACTTAACAACTCTGACTTCTGGGAATGTAACATGTGGGTAGGTCTCCACGTAACATTTGTGGAGCGATTTAGATTCTATAAATATGCACCAGAGAGCAACGTGGGCCGAGGAGGACCGTAATGAAAGTGAACAGGACGTCCTAGGCTCTAGCCTCAGCCCACGTCTCCAGGCTCCCCTGCTTTTGCGCAATAGATGTAGGATGTAGCATTTCCTCTCTCAAGACTTAACTACTGCAACTACGGTGGCTTAGATGTTCCAAAACCAGAAGCCAATGCTTAGCTGCAATGTGGTGCTGTTCTCAGGACTGACCGTTCACCCGGTGGGTAGTTTTATTACAAGAGACTGTCATTTGACTGTCAAGATCTTTAGGCCTTGTAGCCACAAGACTGGGGTGATCGTGCCTGACCACCTAGGAGAAACAAAAGGGGTTTAGACATCTCTTAGTGAAACACAGGAAAAGATTATAGGAGACATGAAAAATAAGATCGCCAAGAAACAAGACCCTACAAGAATGAAGGTCTGGCCACTTGCCTGGGTACCAAACCCCCTCTGAGCTGCTAACAGGAACAGAAAGGATTCTAACCCTACAGCAGAAGAAGAGAGCTAAGGACGGCCACTGTGGCGGCTACACAACGAAAGCTGTAGTGTCCATTCTTTGTTTTCCTTCTTGTTTAGATTTCTAATAACGACCCCCCCTTTCCCTTTTGATTTGTAGAAAGGGTATGGGTGGGAACCGTCAACTTGGTTAAGGGGTTCTACGATACCCAGAGCGGGAGACAATGCCTGATGGACTTTTCCTGGAGACAGGCAGAGTATCTTTGTGTAAAAAGCATAATTGCGTTTTAAGGGAAGAAGCGTGAACCTTGCTGGCGAAGGGGTGTTTAGATGTTCTTAAAGGGTACGGATGCTGAGTAGTCAAAGGAACCAACTGTACCAGTTAGGAGCCAGCTGTCTCTTTAATCCACCGTAGCTCTTTTCTATGTGGTAACATCAGGTTAAGGTGAGAATCAGCATCCATGTGAGAGCCAGGAAGTCAGTCTCTCTTACTTCCTGTTAACTTTTGCTAATAAGGGGCACTAGAGGGAAGCCAGACAAGGAGGGGAGATGCTACTTCTTTAATAGGTGAAACCCATACTCAGATGAACTAAGATGAACCATTCGCCTCTCCAAATATTCAAGTCTGAGATGTGATGTTGATAACTGATCAAAAAGGTAACGGGGAGCCGGGCGGTGGTGGCGCACGCCTTTAATCCCAGCACTTGGGAGGCAGAGGCAGGCGGATCTTTGTGAGTTCGAGACCAGCCTGGTCTACAAGAGCTAGTTCCAGCGCAGGCTCCAAAGCCACAGAGAAACCCTATCTCGAAAAACCAAAAAAAAAAAAAAAAAAAAAAAGTAACGGGGTTGAATTACACACGGCACTGAAAACCACCAGCCAGAATGTCATCAGTGTGCCTGATGTCATTACTGCCTATTAGAGTTAGCCTGAGCATTTTGACAGCTCTCTTTTGAAAAGCCTGGGGAATATTATCTGCCCTGCAGATCGCTGTGCATTCCTGGTTTATTAAAATGTGCAAAGAGAGCCTGCACTTTCTTCTGAGGTAGCATTGAGGCCCTTTGATCTCTGCTGACTCCCACTGACAGGATTTGGAAGTCTCTGTTGGCATCAGAAAAGACAAGACTTTGGGTCAGATAGCTGTTTGATATTTGGCCTCTTTTAACTGAAACAATTGCAGTCTTTTTAACTTCATGGATTATTAATATTTGGTGACTAAGTGTGCTTAAACATCTGTGAAGATGAAATTTCAAAAAATGATTATTTTGGCTGTACAATATGATTGAATATATGAAATGTTAATTCTCTGTTATGGGAATTTTGCTTCAATTAAAGAAAAATCAAGTATCTTTGTTTTACAATGAATATTTCATTTGTGTGAGCTGAAGCTACCAAAAAAAAAACTCCCCATAGATATGATAAAGATTCTATAAGGATAGTGGACAGATTATAACTTGGGGATTGTGGACAGTTGGAATATTGTAGATCCAGAGCTAAGTTATTTTAGGCAGTCGTTAGCCCCTTGAGAGTTATTCACGGCCTACATCTGTTTTGCCCACATCTGTTTTACCTAACACCCTGTAACTCTCAGAGAAATGTCTGGAAGTATATTGAGATCATTAGTTTCCATCAACCCCAATATTCAGACTGCTACCAGACAGCATCTGAAACTTTTTTTTAAAAAAATATTTATTTATTTATTTATTATGTATACAATATTCTGTCTACATATATGTCTGCAGGCCAGAACAGAGGTCATCTCCGTCCTCAGGTGTTGTGTTGTTCCCCCTTCCCCTCCCCCATCGCTCTCCACCCATGTCAAGCTGTTTTGTGCTCTCCTCTGTGACCACCCACCTACTGTTTTCAAAATGTATTTGAGAACCAGTTTAATTCACGATTTTCTTTTGTTCTGTAACTATAAAGACTTCATGAAACCATCTGCATGTTAGAACACGGTATCTGCGGCAACTTGAGTTAGCCCGTGTTTCCAGGTTACGGCCACTAACACGCGGCTATGATTTCACCTTGCTTCAAGGCTATCTGCAGGAGAGCTCACCGACTGTTTCCTGCTTATCTTTATGCTGAGAGCCAGTTAAAGAGTTCTCAGATCTTAGGCAGTTTTTACCCTTAGTGAAGTTCATGAATTTTAATCATATAATAGATAAAACGAGCCAGAAGCGACTCCCACTAGCTATTAACTACATCAAAAGAATGAAAACAGCCAACTATAATAAATGTACAGATGTCTCAAGATACTTTCTTATGGGGGAAAAAAAGCACAAAGTCTTATTTACTTAATGGTAGAATCCACTTGTGGTGAGAAAAGTTTTCTTTTTTCTTTATGCTGGTAAGGGTCGCCTTTCCTCCTATGTTCTTCCTTTCAGTCTGCCCCATTTTTACTACTTAGGTCATTGGCATAAAGAAGGGATATGCATTATTCCATCATACTTCTTATTTTCGAAAGAATATTCCAGAGTCTGCTCATTTAGTTGGACTGAGTAAGGCCCAGTTCATTCATGCAAACTGAGGTTTGTTTTGAATTAGGCTCTGCAGCACTCAGCTTTCCGTTACCTTGACAACACACCTGGCTAATGGAAGGGGAGGAATGGTTTCTTTTGGTTCAAGGTTTCAGGCTGTGACCGCTTGGCTTCTGGGCCTGTGGTGAGGCACAGCGTGTGGTGAATATGTGGGAGAGTAAACCTGCTCACCTCAGAGTAGCCAGGAAGGAGAGAAGAGAGAAGTGAGGAAGGGAGAGAGAGTTTACTATGTACCCTGAATGACCTACTTCAACTAGGTCCCCACCTCCAGCAGCTCCCAGTAGCTCTGCCAACTGAGGGGCAAGCCTTCCACATGTCAGTTCTGAGGGGACATCTAAGAGTAAATCCCTAACAGTGACCTTCAGCCTTGACTTATTTGTCACGTGAACAAGCTTGTGGTCAGTATCTGTTGTGCCAGCTTCCTCTTCCTGCTTGACAGAATTCCACACGCTCAGAGGCCTCCTCCGGTTATTGTCTTCAAGATCTGGGGTGGAGGGTGGGGGATGGGGTGGCAATGTCAGAATTGTCAATAAATTCTCAACGAGTTAAAGTTGAGGTGTCAGCACAGCTTTGGATTTTTCCTAGGGACTTCAGAACAGAATTCTTTTTGTCTTCCCCAGCTCTGAGAAGGTGCCCATGTCCTTCAGCTCACAGCTATCTATTCTGGAAGCCAGATGTCCTGCATGGTCTGGGCAACGAACCACAATAGCCCTGGACCTATCTTTGGTTTTGAATGAGTAAGCTTATGAAGTACCCAGCAAGTTAAGTACAAGAAGAAAACAGTAAGAGATTGTTAGGTAGGTAGCTAGATAGACAGTTGCTCAAAACCACCAGCGGAAACTGTGGAAAATCCCCTTTAAGGCAGCCAGGTGGAGTTCCCAGTTGAGAGGCCCAAGCCAAGCAGAGTGTCCCCTCAGGTAAGGCTTCTAAAAAACAAAACAAAACATCTACAGAGATAACATCATCACATCTAGTGTTCACGATGAGGACGTGGAGTCAGCCAGCTGGAGTTCCAAATTGAGCTCTCTCTCCCACGGCTGGGCTTCCAGCTTCTCCAGCTCACGAGATTAAACAATAGCAACGGCTCTTGGAACTGGTTCACCTTCGAGCTCTTCTCAAGGGCACCGCGTTTGCCCGTGTGGTCTGCTTGTTTTTATTCTGCCTGTTACAGGGTTATAGGGAGGGGGTGAATGCTAGATGGGTAGATGATGGAAGGATGGATGAATGGAGGGGGGGAGGAATCTCAGACAAGCTCAGGTCTAAAGTGTGTGCGCGCGCACACGTGTAGACTGCTTCCGGAGCCAGCTCCTTAGTGAGCTCAAACAGCATGTGACAGTCTAATCCCCATAACAGCGGCAGATACAGCTGGTGTGATGTTTCTCACACCGCGTCATTCCGGGGTCCCTCTCTTTCACTTACAAGGGTGCTTGTGGCCGGGCGGTGGTGGCGCACGCCTTTAATCCCAGCACTCGGGAGGCAGAGGCAGGCGGATCTCTGTGAGTTCGAGACCAGCCTGGTCTACAAGAGCTAGTTCCAGGATAGGCTCCAAAGCCACAGAGAAACCCTGTCTCAAAAAACCAAAAAAAAAAAAAAAAAACAAAAACAAAAAACCAAGGGTGCTTGTGATTGTATCAGGTCACCCAGAGACCCCAAAGAGCCTTCCTGTCTCCACTCAATCATATCTGCAAAATTCATTTGGCTATTTGAGGTAACCGGTTGACAAGTTCAGAGGATCACAAATGCCGACATCTTTAGGGGCCCGTCATTCTGCTTGCTTTATGTAACAGTAAAAACTAATCGTCAAAACCTAATGCTGCAGAGGAATGGGTCATGAGTTCAAGTCTGTTAATTCGATACAATCCCACGTGTTCTGTGAGGTAGTGTACACAATTTGGGTAAGTCTGAAAATCATTATGGAGACGATATTTGCCATCTGCTGGACCAGTGGTGAAGAGCGAAGGTCCGCACTCACAGTGAGAGTGCCGGAGACTCAGGTTAGCAAAACTAAGGCAGCTTATTCGGTAGCCCAGTGTTAGCCTACAGGGACTGATGGGCATGTCGGCTGAGTGCAGAGTATGGTTCATAAACACTAATAGAGCTCCTTCCTCCTGTTCATCACTGAGTCCTGCATTTGTCTGCTCAACAAAAACTATACGTGAGTTTGTGTCTAATTGATTACTCTCTGTTTATTTTAAAGTTGATCAGATGCATGACCTCGTGGCAAGCTTAGTTATTAGTATTTTGATTTTCTTTCTTTTTTTTTTTTTTGTGACAGGGGTTCTCTGTGGAGCCATGACTGTCCTGGAACTTGCTTTGTGGACCAGGCTGGCCTTGAACTCAGAGATTTGCCTGCCTCTGTCTCTCCCAAGTGTTGGGATTAAAGGCATGCATCACCACTTCTTGTCAAGCTTGGCCATTAGTAATTTTCTCCTCTAAACTTATAGTTTGAGCGTGTATTGAAGGGGTAACTTAGCAGAGTTTGGGTTGGAGACAGGGAGAGGACATAGCTCAATCAGCAAGCCTTGGTCAGACTCTAAAGCAGTGGTTCTCAACCTTCCTAATGCTGTGACCCTTTAAGTTCCTCATGTTGTGGTGACCTTCAGCCTTAAAATTATTTTGTTGCTACTTCACAACTGTAATTTTGCTACTGTTATGGATTGTAATGTAAATATCTTATATGCAGGATATATACGTGACTGCGGTAAAAGGGTCTTTAACCCCTGAAGGGGTGCAAGCCTACAGGTTGAGAATCGCCGTTCTAGGGTTTTCTATTCATTTGGACCTAAGTTGGATCAAGGCATCTTTGAAAATGAACCACCAGATTTTATTTCTTACAGTGGGAAAAGGAGAAAGGAGGGAGAGCTAGCTAGCTAGATGATAGATAGAAACAATTGGTTTATTTCTTCAAATACAATTAAAGAGTTTTTTATGAATAGATGTCTAGTATATTATAGTGATCTACTTCATAGTTCAAAAAGTAAGAATTAATCAAGTTCTCAAACAGTAAGGAATGATTTGAGCTAACTACAATCAGACTTTATTGTTACAAATGAAAGGTTTTCATAACAGTTACAAAATATACTGGAAAGCTAATGAAAATTTGTTTAATAGTTGCTATATTTATTTAATTTTAAATTTTTTGTTTGTTTTTGAGACAGCGCTTCTCTGTGTAGCTTTGCCTATCCTAGAACTCATTGTATAGACCAGGCTGGCCTCAGACTCAGAGATCTGCCGCTTCTGCCTCCCCAGCGCTGAGATTAAAGGCGTGCACCACCACTGCCCAGATAACATTTGCTATTTTTAGTTTAGCATTCAATTTGATAGCCCAGTTCAAACCATTGAAGTTTTTGCTTCAAGATGGCAACTGCTGGTTTAGTCATAGCATTTGCGTATTAATCTGGTGACTGACGAGAACAGCAGGAAGAAATGAAAACAGACCCATCTTAGGGGCAGAACGGACTCTCTGGGTACTACTGTTGGACTAGGAGTCCAAGCTCCAGGGAAGAGTTGCCTCAAGACACCATCCAGACACCACAGTTGATGCAAAAGCAAGAGGATTTTATTAATTCTGTCATGACAGGGTCCCCCAGCATCCACGAAGCTGAGAGACCCCGAATAGCTAGTAGAGGCTACTTTTAAAGGAAAGTTTCTAACAAGGGAGTGTCTGGGGGTTGTTTTCCAACTAATTGGATTGGCTTATTCAAAGAACTACTAGCAGTGATTGGTCTGTGCTGGGGCAGGAGAATAGTTGTGTGATCCAGTGAGGTAAGAGGGATCTCTGGGTCACTTTGCCCCTTTCCCAGGGACTGAATCAAAACACCAGGAACTGAGTCAACACCTAAGGGTTGGTATGTCCCTATTCAATAGAACATTTACAAAGACACAGGGAGATGATGGAAAGTTCCCAACATTTGTGTGTGGATGACTGTCACGTCTCCAGGAGAGAGGTGTGTAATACTGAGAGGCTTTAGAAATGCCTTTAGAGCTGAGAGGCCTCAGAAATGTGTTTAGGGTCTTTCACTACCAGAATGGACTCTCTGGGTACTATGGTTTGATGCTGAAAAGCCACCACAGGTGTTTGTTTCAATGCTTGGTCCCCAGTTGATGGTGCTGATAAGAAAGGCTGTTGAATTGAAAGACCCCCGGAGTGGGGAGACTCTCACTCAAGTCTTGGGATAACAGGACCCCCAAAGAACTCATGAGAGACCGTCCTTGCTGCAATCACACAAGGTTTATTGACAGGAACCAGAGCTCTGTGGCCGAGACTCATATCCCACGCAGGGAAGGAGTTCAACTCCGAGTAGCTGGGAAAGAGAGTATTTAAGGGAAGAAACAAAACTACAACCAAAGCGGGTAGGGAGGGCGTCATTGGAAAATTCCGAAAATACTAGTGATAATCACCAGGAGGTAACTCCCCATTTCTCAAGATCATTCTCAAGATTATAATCTAACTTTATGGTCAGCTGAACAGGCTAACCTAGATTTTTGGCTCTATTTTTCCTGCTTGGGGGGGGGGGTTTCTGGATTTATCGGGGTCTTTCAGAATCTCTAGGAAGTACTGTCTAGCAAGTGGAGGTTATTAAAGTTGGGCCTTTGAAGGTTATTTTCCCTCTTGGTTCCTGCCGCACTGTTGGCTTTCTGGTCTACCAAGATGTGAACAGCTGTCACCCCATGCTCCTGCCACCAAGAACTGAACTGTTGCTGACACCATCGACCAAAACAGATGTTTTTTTCCTCTCTGAGGTTGGTTTTAACAGGTGCTGTGGTTACAGTGATGTAAAAGCAATGGATCCACCAAGTACTGGAAAAACTGACCTACAAAGTATCAACTCTGTGAGAGAAAGAGAATCATTAGGTTTAATAGGAAAACAAAACAAAACAAAACTACAGATAAAAATGTCAAATAATTTTAAAAGGAAAGCAAACCAAACCAAAACTAGTATCAAAAATTTCAAAGCCAACTCTGATGGTGATTTTTAATTGTCAACTTGACACAATTTAGAATTGCTGGAAAGAGAGTCTCCCAGAGGAATGTTTGGGGTCTGCTGGCTGGCACACCTGTCAGAGATTTCCTTAATTGGTTTAGCTGAGGTGGGAAGACACACTCTGAATGTGGGTGGTGCCATTTCCTGGGCCGGACCCTAGAATGAATGAAAAGGAAAGAGAGTTGAATGCTGTCAAGCACACATGCATTTGTTCACTTTCTGTTCCTGATGCTCGCTATGCTCCTGCCTCCTCGACGGACTGTAACCTGGAGCTGTGAGCTGAAATCAAGCCCTGCCCCCCACCTCCCCACAGTTGCCTTTCTTTCTTTCTTTTTTGGTTTTTCAAGATAGGGTTTCTCTGTGGCTTTGGAGCCTGCGCTGGAACTAGCTCTTGTAGACCAGGCTGGTCTCGAACTCACAAAGATCCGCCTGCCTCTGCCTCCCGAGTGCTGGGATTAAAGGCGTGCGCCACCATCGCCAGGCTCAAAGTCGCCTTTCTTAGGGTATTTTATCGCAGCCATGGGAACTGAAACCAGGACACCAATATACAAGCAACGTAACAATAGACTTCATTCCCCAAAACAGTGAAAGAAAGTGTAATCGAAACTATTTATAAGCTACCAAGCACCGCAGAATATACTTTCAACCCATGATACTTTATTCCACTCTGCCATCAACCTGAGGAGTCCCCTAAGTCTCACAGTGGGTGAGATAATAATCTCCCCACTACGGTAATTAATATTGATTGTCAATCCCACAGTCTCTAGAATCAAGGAAGCGAGTCTTTGGGCATGTCTGTGAAAACATGGCTTAAGTTAGTTGATGTTGGAAGACTCCATCCTGTAAATGAGCAGTGCCTTCCATTCCAGGGACTAGGGTCCCCCGTAGCCTTAAAAGGAGGCAGCTATTGGAGCATCCATGGCCGTCTTTCCCAGCTTCCTGACTGGAGCCAATATAACTAGTCATATTCTACCACCATGCTTTCCTTCCTATGATGGCCTGTGTCCTCTGGACCTACAAGCTGAGATCAACCCTTCCTGGCTCATGTTTGTTAGGCACTTCATCCCAGTGATGAGACTATAACTAATTGTCCTCAAGAAATGGAAAATGTCAACAGGCATTAAGCACTTCATTAATATAAACTTTTAAATACTTAAAAAATATAAATAGACATTTAAGATTAAACCTAAGATTGGAGCAAAGGTTAATGTTCAAATGTTATAAATTATTACCAAGTTGGAATAAGGCAACTAAATGATGGGAGAAAGTGAAAACTGAGGAAGCTCACTGGTTTTTACGGACAGTCGGTGAGCTTTAAAGGACACGTGGCCAAGCTACTTAAGGAAACAGAGGGACAAGTATGTTTATAAAATATGAGCAGTGGGGATGTCCCTCAGTGGTGGAGATGCAACAGCCTTTTAATGTCTACAGCTAGGTTTACTCTCCTGCCCACACCCCCTTGAGTACCGTCCCTCAATTCCTCTTGTGCTGTAGATCAGGAGGCTTCCAGTGAGGTTCATGACTGTGGAATTGATTCCTAGCCCTGTCCAAGACTGGGACATTTCTCCCGTTAGCGTCTTATGTATTCATCCAGGATCCCACACTGCCTGTCTCTGCCCATCTCTTGCTCCTTCTTTTCAGACTCGGAACCTCAGCTACACAGAACGCTCTACCCCTGTGTTTTTGTATTTCTTTAGTTGGTTTGTTTTGAGGCAGGGTTTCCTGTATGTGTCTCCTAAGATGACCTTTAACTCACTATGAACTTGATTGCCTTGATCCTCCTGCCTCTACCTCCCAAGTGCTGGGATTCCAGGCAGGCACTTTCGTGTGGTGCTGGGGATCCAATCAGGCCACTTAAGCAAAAAAACTCTATGAATGAAGTTATGTTTCCAGCACTTTGTTTTGTATTTCTAATTTTAAAAAAATCTTCCAAGACAATGGTGCGGATTTAATTGACTATTACCACAGAGATTATTACTCAAGCAGAAGCCATGTCACTATTCCAAATGAAGCAGTTCACACCAGCATCAATTAAAAAAAGCATCCGGAGAGATTACATTGCTTGTCTTAGAAAAACAGCATGCAGCAAGGAGGTAAGCCTGTGCCACAGCGAGCCACAGTGTGTGCAAAGGGGCTGAGGCAAAGGGAAGTTTTAAAAGACGGGAAAATGAGGATTACATCGGATGCTTTGAATCAATAATCCTTGGCCACAGTGGTGATTTAATAACAAGAGTGGTGTGGTGTCGATCTCAGGTTGGCCAGTTTGTGTGCATGGGTCCTTCTAGAAGGGTGTGGTGTTCTTTTCTGGCACAGCCACTAGCAGGTAGCACGCAAGTACAAATCCTTCTTTCTCAATCTCCAAGCTGTTGCTACAATTGACATAAGCGTGATTCCTTTTTCATTCTGATGTCTTCCATATTTCTGTTATACTCTGAGGCAAATATAGTTTTCCTTGGTGACAGTTTTTCTTTGGCCACATTAGCAATAACAATACCTATTTAGGTGTCTCTACAATAATTTCACATTGTTTTAAGATAGCTCTATTCTTGATGATTTAATAGGGACGTCATTGATTCTGTGGATTGCCCTGGGTAGATGGACATTTAAACAATATTTGTTCTTCCCATGGGTGGTTGAACCTCTAAATATATTTATTCTTCCTGCAGGTAGATGAACTTTTAAGCAATATTTATTCTTCTCAAGGGCATATGGACATCTAAACAATATTTGTTCTTCCTGTCAGAGAGCATAGGATTCTTTTTCATTTGTTTTATTTTCTCCAATTTCTTTCTTCAGTGCCGTATAATTTCAGCATGCATATCTTTCATCTCTTCAGTTAAATTGATTCCTAGATCTTTTTAGTTTTGTGGATATTGTTAACAGGGCCCTTTTCTTGGCTTCGTTCCAGTTATGGAAATGCTCTTGGTGGTTTTGCATCCAGCAACTCTACTTCTTTCATTCTTGGTGTTGGAGCTCACACCCGGGGCATGCTAAGCACTCGCTCTCCCATGGAGCTCCATTCACAGGCCCTATGCATCCATTCTTAAGAGCTAGGTCACACTGATCTCAGACTCCTGGGTTTATGTGATCTCTCTGCCTCAGTTTCCCAAGGAGCTGGAACTACAGGCATGTGCCATGGTGCCTGGTTCTACTTTAAAAACATTATGTGTATATGTGTGTGCAGGTTGGTGCACATGAGTGTAGTGTCTGAGGTGGCCAGAAGAGGGAGCTGGATCTTCCAGAGCAGGAGTGAGCTGTCCAAAGTGAGTGCTATCTAGATTTGAATTTTTGGTTTTAGGGAAATCTACTTACACAATGTTCCCAGCCTCAGAAATTATGTGAGACAATGGTGGATTTTTGTTTGTTTGTTTGGTTTATTGGTTTTGATCATTTGAGACTGTCTTTCATTATGTAGCTCATGCTTGCCTTCACTTGCCATCCTCCTGCCTCTGTCTCCCGAGAGACAGAACTGCAGTAGGCATGCAGTACTATGCTGGGCTTATGTGTGTTGTTTTAAGCAGCCAAATTGGGGTATGGATAATCTGATTCAGAGCAGTAGATAACTAAAGCAATGAAACCTAGTCTATAAGCCAAGCAGAGAATCTGGGATTTGTCTGTTAGCTAGGCCATCAGGAGAAATGCTCTCTCTGACTTGGGTGGCAATGGCTGTGGGGAAAATCCAATGCAAACTGTTGGAAGCTGTTGTGGCTACGGCCACACCTTTGGGAGCCGGTACAAGCAGCTAGCTGTATCTGCTGTGTAGCTTCCTCTGGGTATCTGTGGATGGTCAAAATGGAGGGTGTTGACACTGGCTAAAGGGCTAATAAACCCCTAAAGCCTCCAGAGACTCAGGAACTCCAGACAGGTAAACTGACACAAAGATAACATTTTCTGCAGGGAACTGGGATCTATTGAACTCTTAAAAACGAGCAGCCTGCATTGGCATTTATAGCCTGAAGACTGTAAGGGAACAGATCTACAGGTGGACTCTTCCACCAGAAAGGTCCCCTTTTCTGCCCTATAAAACTCCAAGTCTCAGGCAGGGTGGAGGTGGTACACACCTTTAATCCCAGTACTCAGGAGGCAGAGACAGGTGGATCTCTGTGAGTTCAAGGCCAGCCTAGTCTACAGAGTTCCAGGACAGGCTCCAAAGCTTCACGGAGAAATTTTGTCTCAAGCCCAAACCAAACCAAAACAAAAACCTTCCAAGTCCTCTATACTTTAGCACACAGTCTCCACTCACCACGGGAGGCTGCTGCCCTTCCTTGTTCTGATTCAAGGACAACCTGCTTCTACAGGGGCTGGTTTATGTTCCCACAGACACTGTCAATTCTGATCTAACATTGACCTCGTGCAACAGGTGAGGCCTGGTTAAGCCCAGAGAGGCTGTGTTTTGTGGTTGTCATTATCTTCTAGAAGTAGCTACCCCTTAGCAGGGCAGTGGTGGTGCACGCCTTTAATCTCAGCACTTGGGAGGCAGAGACAGGCAGATCCCTGTGAGTTCGAGGGCAGTCTGGTCTACAAGAACTAGTTCTAGGACAGGCTCCAAAGCCACAGAGAAACCCTGTCTCGAAAAACCAAAGAAGAAAAAGAAGAAGAAGAGGAAGAAGAAGATCTGCAGTGGCTAATAAGACGACATTGAAGATGAAGTAAGAGAAGGGCAACCCAAGGAGGGGAAAGCAGAACCCTCCCCCATCTGTATGGAGTTCCCCAAAGCATGGTCAGAAGGGGAAGGACTTGAGTCGAGGTGGGAGTTTATTATTTGTTTAGCCTAAAGACATGGCTTGTGACATCCCTGAGCCTCAAAGTTCCCATGTGAACATGGAAGCCTTTACTTCCTTGCAGGGCAGATGTGAAACTAAATGAATTAATGTTTGCAGAGCCACAGTTTATAATAGGAAGTCAGCTACAGTAACTGCTAAAAATGGCTTTTTAAAAATTTCAATAATCCTAGAATTTATGGGGCAAAGGGAGGTGGATCTTGAATTCCAGAAAGGCCTGGGCTACACTGGGAGAGGCTTTCTCAAAAAAAAAAAAAAAAAAAGAAAAGAAATAAATATCGCTATTGAAGTTTCATGCTTTGTAAATTTACACTGTGCGGAAAATACTCATCTGGGTGTGTTTACAAAGCGGGAGAGCTTGTTGTGTCTCCACTATAGACAAGTTACTGAAACTGGCTCTTGGCTTCACAGTTCCTCTCTTGGATTGAGTTTTAAGAAAGTGACTTTCCCCTGTCAGCCACCAGGTGGTGCAGTGATTCTTTGCCTCTGCCCTTTGTTTTCCAAACCATGGCAAGTTAGGAACAACAGGTTCAGTTGCTTATCTAGAAATGGCCAGGGAACTAAGAAACCTCCCTGAGACGTAGAGAAGGGAGAGGCCGAAATGAGAGTTGGAATTGTCCCCTCTCAAATCCTTCCCGTTCTCACCAGGGGGATCTGGCAGTAGACAAATGGCTTCCATCCGGTGTGAAAAGGAAGATGCCATGACTCAGCCAGTTCTTTAACTCTTCTGGTGAGCCGGGCATGCTTGGGAATAATCCCATTCTACACGGGCAGGAACTGACTTGTAAGCAGGAGAAACAATGAATTGCAGTCACCTCCGTCTCCCAGAAAATTTAAGATTCTAGGATAGGGAAGACATCATTCTACAGACCAGCGAGCGAGAGGGGGACGGTTTGGGGTAACAGTACCCAGGGAAGCACAAACAAAGAGCAAGAAACTAAATGTTGCCTTCAGCTTACACAATTAGGATGACACGAACAGCATGTTGCATGCCAGGCATTTTTTCATCACTGTTTCTGGGTACAAAGCTTAAGGTAGCAGGAAATTTAGTATCATACCAATTGAAACCAGTGTCTCTGATCTCTCCTCTGCATCAATTATGTTTGTGTGGCTGTGACCTCAGCATCTGGAGAGAACAGCTTACAGGAGGAAAGACCAGCTGTGGCTCACAGTTTCAGTCTACGGTGGTGGAGAAGGCACAGCCGAGCACGTGGTCACAGTGAGGTGTGGATTGCAGGCTGTTATCACATCAGAACCGGAAGAAGAAAGCCAAGCAGGAACTGGGGGCAGGATGACCTTCCAAAGCCACCTCTAGTGACTGGGACGTCTGCAGCGAGGCCCCACCTCCAGTGCTTCAGTGCCTCTATCAATGGCATCAGCAACTGGGGACCAGCTGTTCAAACCACGAGCTTGTGGGAGGCACTTCCTTTAAAACCAGAATGCTCCCTAATCCTGACTCCTCAAAAGGTTGGATTAGTGCCCTGATTTCATCATGGTGGTATAGAATCTGTGACTAGCATGTGTGACTCCATCTTGATTTTCACCCTGGTCTTTTGGGGCCCAGTGTAGGAACTCAGTCCAAAACAATAGTCTCCAGTGGCTTTTATTTGACAATTCCTAAGACCGGGGATGTAGCTAAGTTGATAGAATGAGGCAGGCATGAAGCTCTGGGTTCTGTCCATGACATCACACAAACCTGGGTGTGGTGGATCATACCTACAATCCCAGGGTGAGGTGGAAGTGGGAAGGTCAGAAGTTCAAAGTCATCTTCATTTGCATAGTGAGTTCAAGGCCAGTCTGTTTCAAGCAAACAAACAAACAAAAACAAAAGCAAGCAAACACCAACACCAAATCAAACCAAAATAACACCCCCCCAAACCATTACTCACCCAATAAACCAAAATAACCACCATATTTTAAAGCTCCTAGCGCTGCTTTACCCTCAGTAATAGCTGACAAACAGATGTCTGGGTAGAGATGCCCAGAGGATCTAGTTGGCCTTGCTTCTTTCTCTGCAGGGACCACCCCATCTCTGGCCACAGCATCGGGTTCCCCCTGCCCTTTCCAGCCAGTATCTTCTACATCTTCCGGTTTTCAATGCCCTGACCTTTGCTTAAGTACAGGTCTTCCCCCTGCAGCTTCCCCACACTGCTACGGTCCCTGGTCCCCACGGGTTGGTTTCTTAATCTGCTTCCTGGCATTGCTGGCTTCCTTCCTTTTGAGAAAGTGTTGCTACCAAGATGAAGTTACTCTTACCAGAGTCCAGTGAAACCCAGAGCTGGGAGAGTATGAAGCGTGCAGGAGGATGACCTGCCCCGGATGAGGATTATTTCCGGACTTTCTGAGCACCTGACCAGTGTATCCTTCAAAGTCCCAGTGCTGCTCAAGTCTCATGGGTTTCCCTAATCAAAAGTTCCCAGCAGTCTGTATGGCAATGAAAGGGCATGTCCTCCACAGATCTGATGTCTTCAACATCTGTGGGTTTTGTATCCAAGTAACTCATGACGTTTGCCAGTAAAAGCATCTTCCTTCTCTACACATGCCTAGTGTGCCATCGCATGAATCCTCAAACATAATTCTTTTGCTCATTTTCAAGTTAATTCCTAATGCTTGTCAATGCTTTTCTGCATTTTTGTTGTTGTTGTTTGTTTATTTGTTTTTGAGACAGGATTTCTCTGTGTAACTTTGGTGCCTGTCCTGGAACTAGCTCTTGTAGACCAGGCTGGCCTCGAACTCACAGAGATCTGCCTGCCTCTGCCTCCTGAGTGCTGGGATTAAAGGTGTGCGCCACCACCACCCAACTTCATCTTTAATACTTTCCATAATATGGCCTATTGCCCGCTCTTGGAAATAGTCTGAAGACTCCCAGAATCTCCCCTTATCTCCCCTTTATCTCCTGCACCCCTTCCCATCCTTCGTCTGACAGTCGTTGTTCTGCCTGTACACAGACCCATTCCGCAGGAGGAGAAACAGCAGCTGCTCTCTTGGGAATCTGCGGAGGGCGCGCCCAGTCAAAGATGTGGATCTTAAAATGTGGACCTCAGGTTTAAAATGAGAGCCAGTTCTTGTGAATATAGTTCAGCAGAGAGATAAATACAGAACTTAGCCAGGGAAGGAGTGTGTTATGTAGTTAGCCGGGAGTAGCATTCACTGAGGATGTGTGCTGAGTTGATGGAGTCTGAAGTTCACAGGCTGAGCCCTACTTAGTGTTTATAAACTGCAGTGTCTTGAGGGCAGGCCACCGACTTGCTCTCCACTGTAGACCTGTTCTGCGGTTGCTAACTTTTAAACGGGTGTGTTGGGAGAGGATGCTGAGGAGTCTCTCTGCTCGGGCAGCAGGAAAGCAAGAGTTGGGTGGAGAGAAGGAGGAAGAGTCTGGACGCATGGTCAGAGGGAGATCAGTTCTGAAGAGAGCCTGCCCCAAGTGTGGCCAAGGGATTGTGGGCTGAGATAGAGGCGAGGAGGAGACAACCCTCCTGAGTTTGTAAAGAGCCCTGGACTAGCAAGGTGGTGGTGGTGCACGCCTTTAATCCCAGCACTTGGGAGGCAGAGGTAGGTGGATCTCTGTGAGTTCGAGGCCAGCCTGGTCTACAGAGCGAGTTCCAGGACAGGCAGACAGGCTCCAAAGCTACAGAGAAACGCTGTCTTGTAAAACCAAAAAAAAAAAAAAAAAAAAAAAAAAAAGAGCCCTGGACTATAGGAATAATAGTTGTATTAAAAACAGTAAGTGCGGGGGCTGAGGAGATGGCTCAGTCGGATGCCTAGCATCTACACATGAGAACCTGGGTTTATTCTGAGTACCGGGGGTTATGCTGCCTGTAAACCCAGTACTGGGAGGGAGAACTAGGCAGGCAAAACCCTGGAGCTCAGTGGGTAACTCAGGAATCTCCTGGTTTATTGAGACACCTTGTCTTTAAGAATAAAGTGGCGGGGGAGTGAGTTAGTGGCTCAGCCAGTAAAAGTGTTTGTCATTGCAAACACAACGACCTGAGTTCAAGTCCCAGCACCCATGTAAAAAATCTGGGTATGGCCATGCTCAAGACCTTACACTTGTCACCCCATTTCTGTAGGGGGTCAAGATAGGAGTATCGGGACTTAGCTTATCACAGTCCAGCTGTGGTCCAGTGAGAGACCCTGCCTGTCTCGGGGGAGCAAGGCGAAGAGTGAGAGAGTGAGACTCTTGATGTCCTCCTCTGATCCTGTGTACGTGCCCAGGTGTGCACACCTGCACACACATGTGTGTATTCAGCACACACACACACACACACACACACACACACACCTAAAAAAATTAAAGTGGAGAGCATTTGTGGAAAACCTCTGACACTGACTTCTGGCCTGCACATGCACATACAAGCATGCACACCTGTATGCAAATGTGCACACACTAACATGTCTGCATGACTATATATAGAGTATGCCACATGCACACACACGATTAAAACAACAAAACTGATAGCTCCTTCAAGAATGGGAAACATAGAATGTGGTTACAGCAGCATTTCTATTTATATATATTTTTATTATTTGACAATTTAGTATGTGTTTACAAAGACATATTCCCCCCGCCAGCTTTCCCCCTTCATCTCCCCTGGGATTTCTACTCGCCCAGTCCATCTCTCAATTTCATGCCCTTTTCTCTTTATTTAGTTAAAAGAAAACCCCCCTAAACCCATGTAGTGCTGCCCATATGTTCATGTCTGTGGGTGCAACCAATGGCTCACGCCCCCAGAGAAGAATGGCGGTCAGCTGCCAACAGTTCCTCTGTTAGGAATGGCTCCTCAACCAGTATTTACAGGATTTACAATGGTACCTCTAAGTTAGCAAGTAAACTTCGTGTAACTCAGAGCCTCAGAAGTCATAGTAGCCAGGATCCATGGCAAGCCACGAGAGTTCCAGCTACTCTGGAGGACTGCTTGAGCCCAGGGGTTCAAGACCAGCCTGGACAAGACAGCAAGCTCAGTCTCAGCAGAAAAAAGGTCACAACAAAAGTCACTAGCTCGTCCTTTTCTTTCTTTCAGCGGCTGCATTGTGGTAGCCTCTATTTTCTTAGGAATCTAAGAATGTTAATTTATAACAGTACGTATAAATGACTTTGCACAAATAGTTAGGATAGCACAGGCAAGCACAGAAACTGTACTGGGAATGAAACAGTCGTTGACAAAACAGGCCGGCATACCTAGTGTGAAGACACCGCACTCCACATGCCTTACACAAGACAGGCAAGCTATAACTGTCATAACAAAGTTTCCCATAAGCAACTTGTTATTGCAATCAAATAAACATCAATAAGGTTTTCTAGAGAATTTTACCATCAGTAAACACTTCACTGCTGACAGCTGTGTTATTAAAGATGAAATACAAGGCATTGGGGAACAATTTCAGGAGCACATTTCAATCCTTAAACAATATAGTCACCAAGAGTCAATATGCGTTGTGTGGGCATCGACAGAATTTCACAACGCGCCAGTTCCATGGTCGTTGGAGGCCATGACAAACGTATAGGGGTCTTGGTTTACTTTAGACGTCTCATTAGGAGAAAGCAAAGACCAGCTCCTCTAGGTATTTAGAGGATGGTGGCTGATAATATAGTGAGAAAACCTTATTTACAAACTCAGTTGCTTATCACTCGACAAGTATACATCAGAAACTTGAAGACATTCATCTCTTCTAAATGGCCCACAGGAAATCTGGACAGCACATCCATCCAATTTTCTTTTTCATGATGCCGAAGTCATGTTAGTGCTCCATGCTATATAAGTGCTCCGTTGGGCTAAACTCTGGCCCCGTCAGGTTCTTAGTAATTTCTGTTCAGCACTAAATTAAATACACTTTAAAAGCTTTTAAAAGAAGGGTTGCTGGCTTCCGCAAATGTGTATATTAGTGATTAACAAAAGAAATGTCTCCTTTCTGCTAGCTGTTCATGTGTGGCTCTTTGCTATGTTCTTCATTTTGTTAGGGACTCACAGGCAAGATGGCATACATAATTTATTTCAGCAAGTTTTCCATTAAATTCTTCCTTTGAGGCATCTGCAGATGCTGAGATAGTTGTAGATAATGAAAGATTCAGATGCAGTTTTAAGAAATCATGCAAAGAGATCCCATGTTCATTTACCCAGTTTCTCCAATTTAATATTGACTTAGGTCAAGCTATGGATGCTTCATGACCATGAGAATCTGTCGATATCCTCTTACAGTCACGGTCAAGATATGTTCTGTCTCATTCTGTGCCCCTTCCAGAAAAATCCCAGCATTCAGAATGTTACATGAATGGAATTAAATAAAGTGAACACTCTCATGGCTTGATCACTTAGCACAATTTTCTGCAGATTCCTCAAACTCTTTGTGTTAATAATTAGTTCCTTTATGTTACTGAGTAGTATTCTATGGCATAGATATTCCGCTGTTTGTCTTAACAGCCACCAGATTAATGGACATCTAGTTGATTTCAGAAGAGAGAGAGAGAGAGTTTTGAGACAAGGTCTTTCTATGTAGCCCTGGCTACATAGAAACTTGTTATGTAGACCCAACTGGCCTTGATCTCACAAAGATCTGTCTGTCTCTACCTCCCGAATGCTGGTACTAAAGATGTGTACCAACTTATTCCAGTTTTCTAATGTTGGATAATTCATGTGGAAGTGTTTTTGTTATTTTTTTGTGTGTGTATGTGTGTGTATTATGCAGCAGTGTGCATGAGGAGGTCAGAGGCCAACCTTGCAAAGCCAGTTCTCTCTTTCTATTGTTTTAGGTGAGTTTCAGGAATTGAATTCTGGTCAGCGGAGTTGCCTGGTAAGAGCCTCGCTGAACCATCTTCATGGCCCTCTATTATGTAAGTCTTTGTGTGAACAAACATACGTTTTCATTTCTGTGGGATCAATGTCCAGTTTCTGGTAGGTAGGCAGTTTCAAATTTAGTGTTTTAGGAAACAGCCAAGTGGGTTTCCAGTTCCTGTTCTGTTCGATGTGCCCAGCACAGCATATATCACTATCTGTCTCCTTTACACCCTTCTTGACATTTGTATATATTCTCAATGCTAGCCCTTGGCCAGATGTGTAGTCTGCAGACATTAGCATATACTCTCAACACTAGGATTTTGCCAGATGTGTGGTCCACAGACATTCTGTCATCATCATCTGTCTCTTCATCCTCTTAACAGAGTCCTTTGTATAACCAAACTTTTACATTTTAATAGGTCTAACTTACCAAAATTTCCTGTGATGGATTGCACTGTTGTTATCAAGTGCAAAAACACTCTGCTGAGCCCTTGTTCCTGAAGTTTTCTAGTTCTTTCTACTGCATGGTAGTTTCACATTCATGTGCTTACACACATGATCCGCTGACTTAGTTTGTATGTAAGGTCTGAGTTAACCCAGGGCTCACTATGGGTGTCCACATGCCCTATCACAATTGTTAAAGGCTGTCCTCGCATGTTAAAACTCTGTACCTTTGTAAAAAAAAAAATAATTCGGCCAGATGGTCATGGCACACGCCTTTAATCCCAGTACTCAGGAGGCAGAGACAGGTGAATCTCTGGGAGTTCGAGACCAGCCTGGTCTACAAGAGCTGGTTCCAAGACAGTCTCCAAAGCTACAGAGAAACCCTGTCTAGAAAAACCAAACAAACAAACAAAAATTCAATGCACCACACTCGATCCATTTCTAGATTCTCTGTTCTGTCCCATGGATCTATGCATCCATGATTCTATTAAAAACAAACTGTCTTGAATAGTATTGATATACAAAAGATCTTCCCATTGGTTCGACTGATTTCTCCTACTTGTCCTCTTTTTAAAAGAATTTTAAACACTATTTCAAAGACTACAAACCTTGGGATGTGTAACTCTTTGTGTGCCGGTGTGGTACTTGGCATTAAACAGGGCTTTGTGCCTGCTAGGCACATGCTATGCCCCTGAGCTATGCTCCTATTCTACAATACAACTTTTATAGTTAGCTTACATATCTTTACTAATATTTTGCTGGGGTTTTCATAGAAATGAATCCAACCCAGAGTCCAGTTAAGAAGAACTAACCTCAACTCTGTTTTGTGTCTTCTATTCCATGAGCATGGTACATTTTACTTGTTTAAGTCTTTGATTACTTTTGCTAGCATTAAAAATATTTTTCATCATATAGATTCTACACATAATTTGTTAACTTTATACCCCAAATATTTAACTTCCTTTGGAGTGACTGTATGCACTTTTAATTTTGTCTGTTTTTTTTTTTTTTTTTTTTTTTGGTTTTTCGAGACAGGGTTTCTCTGTAGCTTTGGAGCCCATCCTGGAACTAGCTCTTGTAGACCAGGCTGGCCTCGAACTCAAAGAGATCCGCCTGTCTCTGCCTCCTGAGCGCTGGGATTAAAGGCATGCACCACCACCGCCCGGCTAATTTTGTCTGTTTTTTAAGACATGGAAATTGGATTGAATTTTGTGGGCTGGTCTTGTATCCTAAGACCTTCCTGTGTCCTTTAGGCTTGTTGATTTTTTTCAAAAATTTTATTTATTTATTCTGGATACAGTGCTCTGCCTGCACACCAGAGGAGGACATCAGATTTCACTATAGAAGGTTGTGAGCCACTATGTGGTTGCTGGGAATTGAACTCAGGACCTCTGAAAGAGCAGCCAGCGCTCTTAACCTCTGAGCCATCTTCCAACCCTGGCTTATTGACTTTTTAAAAGTGGATTATTTGCAATTTTCTGTGTAGATAATTATGTCATTGAAAATAAGGATGTGTTTTTTTCTTTCTTTCTACTTGGTATGCATTCAATTTTTCTAGCCTTATTGCTATTTCTAATACTTCTAATTCAGTCCTACAAATTTCAATCCAGTGTAAATTCTGTTTCAAGCCCATGAGCTTTCAATATTGTTCTTGCTGTCTGGTCTATTCAGATGCCATTTCTTGTAGTTTTGATTTCTGGTGTTTCTAAGCGGAACCTGCTCTTCAAAGCTTTGAAGCCCCATCCATAAAAGGAACTTGATCATACAGGCTAGCAAACAGATACCAATAATACAGGCTGGGAAGCAGTGATGCTTCAGGGATTGTTATTTGAGATTGATTTATGGAGTACCTTTAACACGTGTTTGCTCTTCCAGCACCCTTCCCCATCTTATTTTAAATTGGGAGTAGCAATAATTTTAAACTTGAAATAGAAAAGCAAAGCTACCCTATGAGTATGTATTAGAAATAATGATTGTTGGGACTCTTGTGAGCTGGATTGAGTCAAATAAAAATGTTGTGCAGCTTACTAGGTTTCTAGTAAGGAGTACTTAAAAATATTTTGGCAACACAAACTCTGTATCTTATTTTGTTAAACAAAATTACTTTGTTTTAATACTTTGTATATTTTCCACATCACATTAGTGATGTAATTTTGAGTTATATAACACACCTGATCCACTAAAGAGAGTTTCTAGCCATAATGGAAAGATAGAAAGCATGAATACTGTTAGATCCTTTCTGGCCTTGGTGGTGCATGCTTTGGTCCAGTCAGGCCTCAGGTAAATACACAATTTCAGTTTAGCATCTTCCAAATGCCAGGAACTCTCGTAAATGATTTGTTAAAAAACTTTGAAGCGTGCTCCCTACCCCTGCACTCCTGACACCCCCCAGCAGTGACAAGCGACCTCCAGGCAAGTTAGTCATTCTCCTTTATCATCACAATCCCAGCTGGATGACTACCTGTACAAGCCAGTAACTCCTTCATCTTAAAACTGGAAAACGTGGAGGCAGCACCCCATCCTTTCTGTGCAGTGAATTCAGGAATCCGAGCTGGGGATACTGATTGGACCTCTCTGAGCCTCAGCCTCCCTGTCTGAAAGGAACACTAAGGACACATGTCTTCCCGGGTGGGGCTTAAGTGAGGCGACTTCTGTTGAGGGTCTGGCCCAGGGTAGGGGGTTGGGCAGTGAGTAGACCCCCAGGAGAGGTCCTTCTCTTGCACATGGCCTTTGCTTTCTCTATTGACTCTCCTGTCTTCACTACATCATGTGGAAGGAGGTGCCTCTTATTTTGGATGTTGCATCTCATGAATGGTAGAGGGGCACTTTCTACTAGAAATATTAACAGCGGGGACCTGGAAAGCACTATGCCAGAGTTACCCCATTCTCGCTAATAGTCTGCTCATCCAGAACAGGGTGTGTGCAAAGCTGCACCTTCTTCCTCCACCCACTATACTACAATAGGGGAAAAAGGCTCCCCAAGTGACCAATATGTTCTAGAAAATGCATCGACAATTCTGTGACATCTAGTGAGTAACCTTCAGATGGAAAAACCTTCCACCTTGCCCTGAACCCACAGCAACTCAATGTGTGCACATTCAGCTCTTATTCAAAGCATCGCTTTCGGCTAGTGAGTAACATGATGTTCTCATGATAAAGGCAACAACGTGGTACATACGATCATTAATTTTTTTTTGAAAGAAGGAACAGCAACCACCACTTCCCTTTTGACAACCATGATTTCCAAATGGGTGTGTCTGGATTGAGCATAGCATGAACAAAATCTTTCTATGTGAAGTGCCTGTATGGACAGTGGATTCACAAAGGACCACTCCAGTGAATCTGAAGTCTAGCCCAAGGTTCCCTATTCATCCTCTTTCATTCTGCTGCAGATGACAGGTCGGCTAGGCACCCTTCAACAAAGAGACAGCAGTCGGTGACTGTCTGGCTTCTTCACTTCAAAGGTCTTCACTTTAATGCAAAGCCCAGGACTTTTGTGTTACCGTCAGGCCTTCCTGGGAGCTGCTTTGAAGTACTCCTCCCTTGGGATGTCGGCTACACCCCCATACCATTTCTGAAGCCAGATATGTTCTACCCACATCTTCATGAAGAACCATTCGTACTGGCGGGGCCATTTTCTCATCCCCGGATGCCTGCAGAAGCAGAGGGAGAATATAGTGAAACAGTGCATCTCAGCCAGTTCTGGGGACCTCCCACCTCTAGGCCTGATTTGGGCTCAGCCTCCCAAAAAGGTAGACACTAATGGGTTGGGGAGCAGGGGCTGGGGGAGCCTTAGCAAGGCAGGAAGCTATAGTCTCTATACAGAGAGGCTAAGAGCTCCATTCTGGAGCCAGGCTCTGAGGTGTGAATCCCAGTTCCATAGCGGATGAGTTCAGATGCTGATGCTGCGTCTATGGCTATCTCCTCACCTGTCATGTGGGTGAAGGTGATGATGCTCATCACAGGGCTGTATGGGGAGTGAGAAGGAAGTGCACAGCTCCCTAGCATTCAGTCCTAGCCAGTGCTCAGTGATAGCTGATGATTGCCAGTGGGAAGCATCAAGAAAGGCCATGTCTCTTTCTGTATGAAAAGTAACAGAATGGCAAGCCCTTGAATGCATTTCCTCCTGGAGTGATTTCCAATCCTGCAGGAAGCTGAGAGCCAGGCAGCGTGGACAGGGAGCTCTGTCTTCCTGTTGCCATACTGACACATGCCTTCCAAATGCATGGGGATATCTTTGGAGGCAGGGGCTATAGTTGGTCTGTTTTTTTCCCCCCAATTTTATAAGAATAAAAATTTTCTTCACATCTAAAGATGCTATAAACATAAGTCAAGGACCAACAGCAAACTAGAAGAACACCTGTAACAAAACAAATGCCATCACGGTCTTGATAGAGATGTCTGAGCATGTCTGTGGCACTGGTGGGGCTAGGAAGGCTCAGTTGCTTTCACGGCAAGGCATGTGCGGTGGTTGGTTTTATCGCCAGTTTGAAAAGGGCCAGGGTCATCTGGGAAGAGAAACTTCCATGGAGAAAAATGCCTCCATCAGATTGGCCTATGGGCAATATCTTAATTAATGAGTGATGCAGAAAGACCCAGCCTATTGTGGGTGGTGCCATCCCTACGCAGCTTGGTCCTGGGGAATATAAAAGTCAACTGAGCAAGCCAGGAGGAGCGGGCCAGTAAACACCATTCCTTCACCATCTCTGACATCCACTTATTCTTGTCTATTTGGAGACAAACAGTTTCTTTCTTTTTTTTTGTTTGATAAAGTCTCCCTATGTAGCTTAGGCTTGCCTTGGATTCACTCACTATGCACTCCGGACTGGTTTAAAATTCTGAATCTTTCTGCCTTCCAAATGCCGGACATGCACCACCGTACTTGGCTTCAGAGAGACCAATTTTAAAGCACCTTCGTACCTTGAAAACATGGCTTGCTTGGCGAACTCTAACTCCCCTGGCGGCACTGTGATCATCCGGCCGGTGAGCGTTAACCGGGCACATCGGGGGTCCTCTGGGTCGACGATGTTTTTTCTGCAGAGGAAGAACATTGTCCATGTTTTCAGACAATGGTGACACCAGAGCCTGAAATACCAAGGATTTTGTCAAACATTTAAAATCGTCACATTGCTGATTGTACCACCGCAGAGTTTTATATTGTCTGTAACCACTGTAGCATTTTTTTCCATAGGCAATGTGCACTTTGTGCATGTGTTAGATGCAGCCAGGGTAGTTACAGGACAGCTGAAATACTCCAGTCTTGGGTCCACATGCTATGGGAATGGCGATTTGTCATTGTTACTGTGGGAGCTTGGTCTTTGTGCTAAGGACTTGGTCACCAGCTTTGTGATACTGAGAGAAGATGGTGACATTGAGATGGGGAGGGGAGGGGATCTGACGTTGTGTGGTGATGGTGACATTGAGATGGGAGTATCTGACATTGTGTGGTGATGGTGACATCGAGATGGGGGTATCTGACGTTGTGTGGTGATGGTGACATCGAGATGGGGGTATCTGACGTTGTGTGGTGATGGTGACATTGAGAT